>CAUYSK010065809.1:0-34815 GCA_963575035.1 Avahi laniger
GGCAAATCCACAACTAAAGGACACGGGGAGCACTAAAGGGAGGGAAGGGCACGCCTTTAACCTGCATTTGGGTGAGGCAAAGACATAAAGTGTAACTAGAATGTTTGTACCCTCACAATACCTTGGAATAATAAAAAAAAATAAATAAATAAAATAAAATAAAATAAAATAAAATAAAAAAAAGAGAGCCGATGACGGGGAATCAAATATTCGCTGATGGGGTTGATGTAGAATATGACTTTTATGTGCAAGAAAACTGTCCTACCGACAGCAAACCTCAGATCTCAATAGATGTGCACCCTCGGTTACAACAGTACAAGAACAGGACAGGCCATGCCAGTTGGGAATAATCCCTTTTAAGACTTTAAGAGATGAGTGAGCAGAGGAGAAGGGCTGCAGGGGATTTTCTCGTGGGTTCGTGCCCAAGAGAAAAGGAAAGACTGGACTACAAATGGCTTTGTTTCCTCTTTCAAATTCACCCAAGGTATAATTTCCTTCACCTCCCTTTAGGCAGAGTAAATAAGGGAGCCACAGAAAGTCAGGATTGCTGTGCTATTGCAGTTCCTTGCAAAACAGAAAACATCGTTTTCCATTATTTGTGAGTACTCTAGCCATCTACACCTCTATTAATATCCTCTCTGCCAGACGGAAGTTACTCGTACTTCTTCAACCTCAGTACAATAAATAGGACTTGCTGCATAACAAATCATTCCAAATCTCAGTGGCTTAAATCAACAGCCATTTATTATTTCTCACCATTCCCTGTGTCGACAGGACAGATCTCTCCACAGTGCTAGGTGAGGTCACTCAAGCTGAATGAATTTGGTTGCATGGGCCCAGGAGGCCTCTTTCACATCTCCGAATCCTGAGTGCTGACAGTGACTGGAGCATCTCTGTTCTCCTCACTTGGTCTCCCTCTATCTACATGATGTCTCAGCCTCCAGGGCCTTTCAACATGGTCCTTCTCTCCAGCAGAAAAGCCTGGACTTCTTTAAAACACAGCAACTAGGTTGAGACTAGTTGAGCAACAGCAGAGACTTCCAGGCCTCTTAAGGGCTAAATCCAGAATGACTCGCATAATATCCCTTCTGCCACATTCTATTAAGGCAAGTCACAGACCCAAATGGAGGGAAAATTGACGTCGCCTCTGGCTGGAAAGATACACAAATAGAGATGGCAGGAACTGCTGGCAGCCAAACTTACAGACAAGTTATTGAGAACTACAAAGGGATTCTCTGCATGATTTCATGTTATGCCTAATCCCCTTCTGAACCCAGCAGAAAGTATCCACCCCTATAAACAGCACATTACCTATGATACTTCTGAATTCGGGCTTCCCTTCCCTGCCTCCTTTATTACATCCAATATTCTTAATTAATTCTATTTGAAACGGAGAGTTGGAAAGCTGCTGCCAGATAATCATGCACATGAGACGGTTCTTTGGGGACAGTCCTTTAGTCCCTTTCTCTCATTTAACGGGTGTGGAACTTCATCCCAGATTTTTAGCATGTGATTCATCTTCAGCTGATTGTAGCTTACTATTTGCAATACATTCTTTTATAAAAATAAACAAAAATAAATTATTTAAATTCATTGCATAATCTTTCTAGGTAATATTTACCAGTGAATACATTTTGTGGTTTTTAGGAATAAATTTATTGGGAGATAATTTGAAACTCTACAATTTTAATATTTTCAATTCTTAAGATAGTACTGTGATCACTGTTACCTCTTTAAGATGTACAGTTACTCTAAATTATTTCATTAATAGACTCAAGTTTGCAGCTATCAAGGAAACAGAATTCTGGCTCAGAAATCAAGTTAAAACTAACTAGAAAAAAAAACAAAACACTAACTAGAAAGTTATGCCAGTGCATGCCATGTAGCATTATTATATTTTTAAGAAAATGAAGAGAGAATTGGCACAAAAAAATCACAGAGCCTCTGACGGCTAAACAACAAAAACATTTACAACAAGCAAACAAATATTAAAGACTTATAGTCTCATTTTCCTTGAACTAATAGTAGGCTTTGTGACTGAATCTGCTAGATAGCTTGATGTTGATACTGTTCTGGCTGCTTCTGGTAAAGTCAAGAAGCCAGTACATTCCAATGAGAAGAAAATGCTGATGTGAACAGTTTTGGGTTCCACAGCCTGGTCCTCTAATACCTGTTCCAGTATCTTAGTGCTAAATAATTTTTTATTTATCTTTAAGGATTTCAAATTGCTGCATATGATCTCAAACTTGAAACTTAATATCACTGCTCTCATTGTCAATATCATCAGCAAACCGTGCAAAGCAAAACTTCAGGACATAGTGTCCTCTGCCTTATGATTCACTATTTTAGTTTCCTGGGACTGCCATAACAAAGTACCATGAACTCTGTGGCTTAAAAAATAGAAATTTATTGTCTCACAGTTCTGCAGGCTACAAGTGCAAAATTAAGCTTTGGTTCCTGAGAGCTGTAAGGGAGAACCTGTTCAATGACTATTTCTAAGCTTTTGGCAACCTCAGGCACACCTTAGTTTGGAGATGGCTTTCTTTCTCCCTCTCTCGTAGTCACATTTTTTTTTTCTCTATGCATGTCTCTCTCTGTGTCTAAATATTTTTCTTTTTATAAGTACACCAGTCATATTGTATTAAGGCCCACCCTAATGATCTCATTTCATCTTGATCATATACAAAAGCCCTGTTCCCAAACAAGGTCACATTCACAAATACTGGGACTTGGGTCTTCAATGTCTTTGAGGGTCAGGGAGGACATAATTTACCCCATAACATCATGAGTTTGCAGAAAGTGCAAACTCCCAGACATAGTGTGTGAGTGTGTGTGTGTGTATGTGTGTGTGTGTGTGTGTGTGTGTGTGTGTGTGGCAATCTGCTTTTTGCTTGTCTTCCTGGCCTTGTCTTTAGCATAATCCCCATGTCGATCTATACTCCAGATTATTGAACAAAGAGAGGTATAATTTCTCTGGTTATATATCACACCTTTTGTGCTAATGTCTCTGTAGGGACCGTCCCTGGGCAAAATTGGCTTAAGCCCAGAGTCAGTGAAAACTGGATGTGCTCTCCTTGGGGCCAGAGGACGATAGGTCCGCACACGGCCTATTGAACAAACAGAACTATTCCTCATGACAGATAGCTTTATGATAGATAACCAAGCGCCTGAGATCTTGCAAACAAGCCAAGGCGTCTCATTGTCCTGCATATGTCTCATTGTCCTGCATACGGTAATGGGATAAAGAAATAGATAAGAAGTTGGATGCATACGTCTGCTTCCCTTAAGCAATCATCTGGAAGAAATGAAAATGAATTTTCCTCAAGGCTCCCAAGGTAGTCATGTACCAGGAAGTAACTGCCGGACATAGAAAAAGTATATAATAAAGCGACTGGTGAAATTTTTTTGACTGCAGTCTTGTATGTCTTGTGTGTGTGTCTGTGTGTTTCTTTCTGTGTCCATCCCCCGTTCTGCAATCCGGGCCGCAACACCCACCTTTTCCCTTTTCACTCACTCAGTGCTACCTTGGAAAGGCTCCTTGAAGCACCCAGCCTTCCCACACACTCTGTTTACCCCTTCCCTATGTTTACCACTTTTCAGTCTGATACCATATGAGAGATTTGCTAAGTTGTTTATTCATATATTTCTCTGTGCATTGCTTTATGTTCTACTAGAACATAAGCTCCATGAGGGCAAAAGCTTTATTTGTGTGATCACTCTGCATCCAGTACATTCCGTGGCTCATAGTCAGTGCTCAATAAATAATTGTTGAGTAAATAAGTGAAATTAATAAGTTACAGTGTAATACTCTGTAACACTGAGAGCAGTATTACCCCAGTGTGAGAAAATGTATTACACATGCTACGATCATGCACAGAAGGAGATTTTTTCCGTCTGGAGCAGTCATGAAGGTCATTCTGCTGCTACTACTTTGTGAAAGGAATAGCGTGAGAGAAAAGACGGACTATGCCTCTTCCCTGATGGGAAGGTCGTTGGGGAACCAGAAGACGAAAGGATAATGAGGGCGCAATCAGCGCTCGGGTGCTCAGAACTGGAAGGGACCAGGAGGTCATCTGGTAGAGAAATGTCATTGTTTTACAGCTAAGGAAAATGCCACTCAGGTTGGCTCAGTGACCCACCCAAGGGGGCAGAACCAAGAGTCTGAGTCCACTTTTTAACTCATGTGGCCCTTCTGTTTGCAAAGTGCCTTTTAGATTATTGAACTCAGTTTTACACACCGGCCTCTAATTGGTCTAAAAATAATCCCATGCCCCTTGCCAGAGATTGGTTCAGAGACTTGGACCCAAGCTCAGGCATTCAATTCATCACAGCTGTTGGTTCCTACATGGGCAGGTGATAACCTCTCAGGCCAACGAGGTGTGAGATGAGGTGTGTTGAGGGGCTCTGGGAATGTTTCCTCACTCTTCACAGAGCCCAACGGGAAAGATATTGGACATTGTCCAATGTGGCTGTGAAGGAAACAATTCTTGTCGCTGTCATAACACCAGTCTGATGATGAATCTGAGGTATGGAAGAGGGAAAAACCAAGAGAATATCAGATAAATGAAATTGAGAGTCCTGATTGAATCATGCCTGGTCCCCAGCAACCTCTAGACTGTTCTAATAACATGAGTTACTACAGCTCTACATTGTTCAAGCCACTTTGAGTTGGGTTTTCTGCTACTTGAAGCTGCCGAAAGTATTCTATCTGAAAGAGAGGTTCAGTTGCCTTATCTGTAAAATGGATATAATCATATCTATTTCATGAGATTGTTACAAACGTTATGTTAAATAATGCTTATGAAGTGCTTAGCACAATGTCTGCCACATAGTAAACTCGAGTCAGATGTGATTGTTACTCTTATTGCCAGGTGTTTTGGCAAAATTAACAAATCAATTGTGCAGTTAAATAAACTTGACAATCTGACAATGGGACGTCTACTTTCCCAAATTATAAAATTGCATGAAAGCATCAAGAGGGGAATTGTCCAATAATTCCGAATTAAAAATGTAAAAAGCTAATTTCCTTTTTCAAATATCGAGTTACACATGGAGGAACAAGACAAGAAAGAGTGCAGTCCAGGGTAGCACAGCGTTAAGAATACACAAACGATCGCCACCGCTTCCTTCGAGCCCTGAAATTCATTGAAATATTGTATCCTGCTGATAGAGATTGACTCTGCATTTTCCAGCTCTGCCCTTTCCTGTCTCCCGTCCTTCCCGACCCTCCTCACCTCCAGCATTGCTGTCAAATCCCCTGGATTAATTCCTCAGCAGTGGGCAATGCACAGAGGCATCTCTTACAGGATTCTTAACAACATCTTAAACCACAGATTGGGCTCAATTTGAGGCCCAAAGCCTTCAGTGTGTATGCACAGAGAGGTTTATCTAAACGCTAAGGCAACAAAAATCATCATGATTATAGAAAGTTGATAGAAAGAAAATTACAGGTTGTCTCACCTTCCTTGGCAGGACTATTTCCTTTAATTCACCCTCACATTCGTTGATCCATCTAGTGGTGAATGCTTCAAATAGTGGCATTTCAGTCTTTTCCAGAAGCCTGAGAGAATAGCACTTACAGCCCTAAAATATGTTTTCAACATTCAATCTTATTTTATTTTCTCAATTTTATGATCCTAACCTAGATGTTCTTAGACATTTTTTATTTATTCTAAGATCTCAGAAGACCTCACAGGGTCTGTGGCTCTACCACCAAGCAAATAGACCACTTCAAAGTTCACGTGGCCATGATGCATGGGCTTGGCATGTCCCAGGAATTGCTGGCTGCCCTGCAGCACAGGACATGAGGACAATACCTTACCCCTCTCACACCCTACCCCATTCATTGTCTTCACAGTCTCTGACCTGAAGATCCTGAGCCCTTGGACTCCCCTGGAGAATCCAGTAAGGCAGAAACAAGAGTCCTGGAGTGATTTTCAGTATTTCCAAAAAGCTAATGGAGACTTAACATTCTATTGGGCCTTGCAAGTTCATTTCATTAAACAAGTAAGCCTAATGGTTAGTCACTATTTCTGTGCATATTCTCGGAGCTAGTAGCTTCCATCAGTTGAGTACCAACAATGTGGCCAGCACTGAGCTGAAAGTTCTTCTTGTGTTACTCCTAATCCTAGTCAGTCATCCAAGTTTCACTGAGCCTTACTCCCATCTATTAGTGCAGGACACAATCCTGAGTGACGATTTCCCCAAATATGTCCGGGAGACCCCAGGGGGTATGCCATAGAGGTTTGAGTCCCATCAACTCTGCCATTTCTTCTCTCTCCATCCGCTCTGGCTCCCTCTGCTGGTCACTGCCGCATGCTGAGGGCTACTTCCCACCTCCTCTCAGGAACAGCCACTGGCACTGGAAGCTTCGAGATGCCCAGGAGTCTCGTGGGCTGTGGCAAAGATGTGGAGAACGTATCTATCTCTGTGCTCTATCAGAGGGATCCCCGACAATGCTGTTCATGCCCCAACATCCGAGAGAAGCCGGATGTTGAACAGTGAAGCCGTTCTTTCTGTTGGTACCTAGTGCCCACTTTCCCCCCTCCCTCCATCCCTGTCACTCCATCAGACCTGGACACCGAGGGCAAAGTCACAGACAGACACCGCACTGCACTGGGAATCACTCCTCCCCAGGACCAAGTCAGCAGGTCCTGCCTTACCTGGTCCGGGGGTTAGGGGCTGGGGTAGGGGATGCTTCTAGCTGGGGAGGTTTGCCCAGCCTCGTTCAAACCACACTTGCAGTGGGCCTGTCCTGTCAGGCCTCCAAATGTGCTGGACATTTTCTGACCCCCAGGCATGGACAGGACTTAGGATCCTGCTAAATCTAAATCACCCTGTAAGGTTGGTCCTATTGCTCTCTTCTCATAAATAATGAAACTGAGGCTTGGGGAGATTAAGAGATTTGCTCACAGCTCTGCAGCAATGCCTTGATTGATTTTAAAGATAAATTTGTTAATTAATGAATACAGTTTTGTAGCAAAAGATTTCAAAACTGGTGACTCGGAGGTACTGGAGTAAGAGGTGGAAATTAACGATAAAAGTGTAGGTGTTGAAGTAATTGGGAAGATCTGTTTGAATTTCGAGTTCCCAGTATCATTCATGCATATCTCTAGGGCTGCCTGGGCTATCAACCTCCATCATGCCTGAAGATACAAACCTCTGCATAACTCTGTGGAAGAAATCTGGTTCGTTTTTCTCTTCATTTTCACTACAAACACACTGCTGTAAGGGACAGCAGTGAGACATTTAATTCAAGGCTGAAAATTATGACGCAGACTTACCATCTAAGCATAGCTCACCACCCCTTCTCCCCCCAGCTAGAATGACGGACACGATTACCCTCAGGCAGCCTGGGAGGGCCAAGGCAGTCTGCAGTTCCAGATTCTGTTTGGGTATAATAAAGATGGAAAACAGAGAAAACCTCATGGCTCTGTTTTGATGGGACAGCAGCAATTAAACAGAAGAAGAACAATTCCAGATGAAGGATGTTTAAACCAGAAAGCAAGGTCAAATATCCAAAATCTTTGTGACCATACGAGTCAAAAGTCTTGATTGCAAAAAGTAGAAATCAGCTTGAGCTAGCTTAAGCAGAAGAGGACTCTATTGGAAAGCCATCGGGGAGCAGGGAGAATTTTTAGGAAGGCTAAAGGAACAGGCTTGGAAGATAGGCAAGGAATTCAGGGAACTGGGCCACTGGGTCATGCCCCAGGACAGCCCAGTTGGGGACACTGCTGCTGCTGCCCCTGAACATTCTACACTGTCCTGGAACATCCTACACCACTGGACACTGCCCTCCTCTACTGCCATCACCACTTGCCCCTGGACCCAGGGAGCCACTGCTGCCACCGGACAGACCTGAGATGCCCTGGCTTATATGTTCACCTCCCTCCAAACTCAGAGTCCTCGGAGGAGTGCGAAATGGGCCGAGCTTTGGCCACCTGCCCCCTCTGTAGCTGCTGAGGGGTGGGGAAAACAACCATCCATCTTTTCAACTTTCCTGGTGGAAGTGGGGGCCTTGGCTCCCAGGAATATTCTCACAAGGGCAGGCTTCTCAGACATGGGAGGGGGTTCAGATGATGGATCCCGGCCCCACTGGGTCACACGTGGCACTTTACCTGGATCCCAGGTGATTCTTTTACATCTCTCAGGTGGAGGTACTCTGCTCTAGGCACTACCTTAAGTAGCAAGATGTGCTTCCTACAGATGAAAGGGTGTGGGTTCAGCTGCCTCTGGGGCTCTGCCTCAATCTTCTTGCAGAAGAGACCGAGTCTCTACAAGACTCCAAGGGGCCTCCTGCCTCAGGGCCTGGCCAGTGTTAGAAACAGGCCCAGAGAGGCCTCATTCAGGGTCACCAGGACAAGGGCACGTAATTATTTGCCTTTCTGGTATGTGTACGTAGCAAAAATGTGTGTCTTTTCCTTGGATCCTTGTTCTAAGGATTTTCTTCTCTCCCTCCCTCTGTCTCTCTTCCTGTCAAGGAGGACACAAAACATCTCTGTGAAAGAAGTATAAAATGCTCCGTATTGTTTTTCCCCAGTCAGTCTCAGTTTCTTTTGTGCTCTCCTCTTTAGAAAGAGCAAGGCTCTGTCCTCCCCTCTGCCCCAGGCTAGGAGTTGACTGTTTGACTCTATTAACTCAACTTTCACATGGAAATTTATTCAACAGCCAGATCATAACAGTTTCAGAAACTGGCCCTAAAGCCAGAGGAGCTTGCATGGTTTGAAAATATTTGCATGAATAATTTAAATACTGGCAAAAATTTGAGGCATCCAGATGGATCCTAGGGAATACATTTTCTGGATGAATGTTGATTCTTTCTAAGGAGATAATAAAGCCAAAAAGAGGTGATGGGACCCCTTTTGCCTTTCCTGAAATAAAAATAATAATAGCAACAGCTAACATAAATAGCACTTGCTATGTGCCAGACATTGTTCTGAGACTGTACAAAGATTAACCCATTGGCTCCTCACACAGACTCAAGGAACAGGTACTATTAGCCCTATTTTCAGATGATAAAACTGAGCCACCAAGAGCTTAAGAAACTTGGTTAGCTCAGAAGCCTTCATTCAGTCTCTGAATCAAGGAAGAAGGAAACCTGAAGCTTAGAGAGTCAGCTGAGGACAGCCAGCACGTCCCAGTACCCTGGTCACTACCAGACAGAGGAGAACTGTGCACACTCAAATCCAGGTGAAAGGACGGCATTGCTAATAAACTATCTAACAGAGAAAAAAAGAGGAAAAAACTCACAGCACATAATTGCCCCTTTGAAGGAAAAGGTCACAGAACAACTGCCCCTTTGATTAACCACCTGTGGTTAACAACTGTTGTCTTTAAGATTAACCACCTCTAAGGAATTTTTTTTTTTACATCACTTGAAAAGAAATGAGCAGGTAGAAGGAGGGTGATAGAAGGAGGACCCCCTAGTTCTTGCCAGGTCACATTCTAAGGACCCTGATAAAACCAGACTCACAGAGAAGAGAAAAAAAGAAAAAGAAAAACAGACACAGCCACGTCATAGCTGCCTCTTGCTATCAGCTGGCAGCAATAACTATTCTTCTTTTTTCCTTTTTTTTTTTCCTTCTCTCTCAATAAAAAGCCTGAACCCCTTATCCTCACTGCCAGCACTTCTCCTTTCTTTCTCTTGTGTCAAGTGCTTCCCTACCTTCAGGAAGTAAAATAAACTCTCTTTCTTTAAAACTATTCTAATCTTTGTGTCAAGAATTCTTTCTCATTCTGTGCTATGAGTTCCCACACTAACACCAGGGCTGCATGGAAATGAATGAATTTTGTTTTATTTTGCTTTGTTTTCCTTGATCTCTGAAACCTTAACAAAGTAAGTCACATCTGTGATCAGGTGTGTCTGAGCCAGGGGCTGCAGGAGTTGAGGAAAATGACACCAATGGCCAGGGTGAGGAAGAGTCCCGCCTCTCTCAGTGAGGATGATGTGTGTCTGGGGACTTCTCACTGTGAGAACGGGCTCTGCCTTTCTGGAAATAGTTAGGATTCCTACCTATCGAGTATAATCTGTAATTTTAGACTTCCAAGGAAATGACTAGGCAAATCCCATAGTTTTAATCATCTGGAGCTTTTGAGATTTGCCTCATTTTCCACTGTTTTCCTTAGAAACCTGCCTTGGTGTCCAACTTGGAAAGTGGACAAAATCCCATATTCTGCAATAAAAAGGGGACCGACCCCCCATCATTTGATTCCTCAACCCTGATTCTACCAAAGGAGCAGATGTTATTTCCTTGTGTTTTTTAATGACCTTGATGACAGATGACAGAGGAAGAGAAATTTCACTTGAGAGAAGTTGACACTGAAGCCGGTATGCTCTGCCTGGAATGTTCTTCCCCAACCCTTTGCATGCCTGACTTCCCCTCACCCTTTCCATCTCAGTGTAACTGTCACTCACACAGAGTGACCTTCCCAATCACCTGTCTACTGTGGACACCCCGTGGAGTGGTTAATTTTATGTGTCAACTTGACCGGGCCACAGTGATCAGATATTTAATATTTGGTCAAATATTTTTCCGGATGTCTCTGTGAGGATGTTTTTGGATGAGACTGACATTTTAGTCTGTGGAATTTAAGTAAAGCAGATCCTTCCCTAGTGTGGCTGGGCCTCATCCAGTCAGTTGAAGCCCTGAATAAAACAAAAGTCCGGCCTCCCCTCCAGCAAGGAAGGGTTCCCCAGCAGACGGTCGTCAGACTACATCTGCAGCGTGGGCGCTCCCCGGTTCTACAGCAGACCCCCCCTCAACTCCAACTGCAGCTCTTTCCTGAGTCTCCAGCCTGCTGGCCTTTCCCATGAGATGCGGGACTCACCATGCCTCCACAGTTGTGTGACCCAATTCCTTAATCTCTTTCTATATATACCACATACTATTGGTTCTCCTTCTTGGGAGAACCCTGACTAATACACCACCTGCCCCACACATCATTATTCTTAACCTCAGCCCTTGTTCATAGTCTCCAGAGGCTCATCCCAACATGCAGCCATTGTATTCATTGCTTCATCTGTCTGCTTAGTGTCTTTACCGAATATAAGTTCCATGAGGGCTGGGCAGGTCTAACTTGTTCTTTCTGCTGGTGTTTCTAGCCCACGCACGGTCTTCTGCCTGGAAGGCTCTTCCCCAGCTGGCTCCTCCCTCACCTGCCTCGAGTCTTTGCTCAGATATCACCTGCTCAGCGAGGTGGACCTCGACTGCCCTGTTTCAATCTGCAAACTCCCCAAATCTCTTTGCCCATCTCCACTCTTTCCATCTCGCTTAGCAGCTTCTCACATGTCACATAACTCACCAGTCCACCATGTCTGCTCACCAGGCTGGGACAGAAGCTCCATGGGGTAGGGATTTCTGTCTGTTTTGCCCACTAAGACTGACACATAGAAGGCTCTCAGTCAATATTTGTTGAATGAATGAATGAATGAAATGAATGAATGATTCTGTTGGGACAAAACTGTCATTTCCTAACAAACAGCATCTTTTAAGGGCTGATGGTCCTCCTCCCAATAGCTTGTGAAAACTGAATTCCTTGAACAATTTATCTTCAGGCCACATGACCCATATCCAACTTAGGCTGGGATCCTTCCAAGTTAATTAAATGAGGATTAAAGGAGAAAATGTGTGTAAATTCAGCTAACACAGTTCCTGGCACAGTATAGGTGCCCAACAAGTTTCTCCCCTTTCCAGTAAGTATGGGGCTTGATTATCCTGAAAGAGTGGGTCAGGTGCTTCTTTAATATGAGTCCTTCTAGTGACAGGGTCAAATGATCCATGACAATAGCAGCCGATGGCTCCCAGCACCTGCACCAGAGAATTGCTCTTCCAGACTTGTGGGTAAGCAACGAAACATTGACATGTTGATATGATGGAAAGGCAGCATCATAGAGGTGAGCCATAGAATGTCTGGACTCCTACAAGAACAAGTTTTCTCCCTCCATTTGGGCATAATTTTTACTGTTGAGGGCCTCGTCCTTGCTCCTCAGTGCCCTCTGGCATTTTGTGTCAAAGCACAGCATCAACATCAGATGGACCTGAAGCATGAAACAGTTGTGTTCACCACCTCGTGCTAGCATAACGAGATGCAGGTCGACAGTCCCCCACTTTGGGAACCCCAGCCCTTGGGATTTCACTTTCTAAGAAGCAGTAAAGTCACTTGGCAATGGCTCTCTTTAGTGGAAGGAGACACATATTTCCTAAAGGAGAGCCTAGATAGCTTGGCACTTGCCCCAGCTCACATTTCTCTTTTCTTACTCTCTTGAATTGAAATCATGCAAGATTTAAAAAATCTTTCTTCAAAGTTTATCCTCCATGAATTCGACGTCATAATGTCAATAAAATATAAGCCATACCCTGGAATTCCTGAAAGAAGTATCTTGACAAAGCATTTGAAATTTCTGTTTCCTGCACTTACGTATACATAATCTCATCCAATCCTCTCAGGAGGTGGATGTTACCATTTTACAGATGAGAAAACTATGGACTATATAAATTCAGAAAATGCCACAAGGTCACTGTATTACTCTCCTAGGGCTACCATAACAAATTACCGCAAACTTGGTGGCTTAAAACAACAGAAACGTATCCTTTCACAGTCTTGGAAATGAGAAGTCTGGAACCAAGGTGTCAGCAGGGTTGGTCGCTTACTGAGACTCCAGAGAAGAATCCTTCCTTGCATGGCTCCTAGCTTCTGCTGACAGAGGCCATCCTTGGCATTAAGTGGCTTGTGGACACATCACTCTGATCTCAGCCACCATCTTCACATGGTCTTCCCCTTTGTGTGCTCTGTGTCACATCTTCCTGTCCTTTCTAGGGACACCAGTCATTGGATTTATGGCCCATCCTAAGTGCAGGATGACCTCATCTCTGGATCCTTAACTTCATTACAACTGCAAAGATCCTATTTCCAAATAATGTCACACTCACAGGTACCTGAAATTAGAAGTTGGACATATTTGAGGGGGAGGCAGTATTCAACCCACTACAATTCCTAAGAATAGCAAAGCCAGGACTCAAACCCAATTCTGTCTAATTTTAGCATTCTAAAGATGTACTGGTGACCCCAGGGGAACTAGCACAGATTGCTTGGGTTATGTGACTGGCTGGAGAACAAGTGCCTCTTCAGTTGTCTTCTTTTCCTGAGAAAAGTTTTATTTTTAACTTTCCCATAATTTATCAGGATTTTAGTGAAATGGGAGTGGCTTTTGTAAACTCTGAGAGTTCCTTGGGAAGTGTGTGAGAGGCTATTCTAATGCTAAGCATGTTTTACATCATCTCTCTTCCTACAAGGAGTTGAAGCTATTCAGAGACAGCCACAATGCACTCTACAGCAGAGCGTCCAGGAACAGCATCCAGGTGAACATTGCTTTTATGAAGATACCTGACATGGGGAGTGCTGCTCTAGACCTATCTATCATGTCTGAATTTTTTTGAATAAGAATGCTTTGAAAACTATGTAGCAAAGATTTTCTCAGCAAGTCTGGATTGTCCAAACCCTGTGCATTTCAAAGAAAGGTTTGGCCCTTGCTCTGCTCCTGTGAGATGATCTCTAAGCCCTTGGAATATTCTGCCTGACAAGAGTACTACCTGGAAGCCCTGGGCCACACCAGATACTTTATGCTAACAGTGTGATTGTGATGGGGGCCTTGAGCCACATGGTATCAAGTTGGTCTCTGGAGGGACTACAGTAAGGTCAACTACATTAGTGGTCTGCGATGCCTAAATGACAGCCCATCCCCCCACGCCCAAATAAACCCTGGACACCGAGGCTCAGGGGAGCTCCCCTTGTTGACAATACTTTGAGTATGTATTACCACACATTGTTGCTGGGGGAATTAAGCACTGGTCATCTGTCCCCACTGAGAGAGACAACTGGAAGCTCATGCCTGGTCTCTCCTGGACTCCATCCTATGTGCCTTTTTCTGTTGTCGATTTTCATCTGTATCCTTTCACTGTCATAAACTGTAACCATGATTAAAACAGCTTTGCTGAGTTCCATGAGTCCTTCAAGTGAAGCATGGAACCTGACGGTGGTCATCAGGACCCCCAAACATGGAACTATTATCTAAATAAAAGTCCATAATTTTGTTTTCAAAATGCATGGCTCCTTCAACATTAGGTTCTAGTCCAGTCCTTCTGAATTATAAATTCCATTACAGTGAAGATTGTACTTTTCTATATTCATTTTTATGCTTCCTTCCTCCCCATAATACACATAATGAAGCTTCACACATAGTGAGTGTTCAGTGAGAATCAAGCGGAAATGAGATCGAACTCTGAGACTGTTCTGAAGAGCATCTCCCACAGCCAGAGCTGACTCACACTGTTCCCTCTGGCTATTAGTGAGCACTGCTGTAAAGACTCTTCTGAACAGGATTCGACCCTGGCTTTACATCAACCGCACAACAAAGACCACCTGAAACTGAATGATGTGCATCTGTTTTGAAGGATTTTAGGTGAGAAACTCTTCTACGGTGGCTCTTTTCCTTGAAGCCTCTGTGCTCAGCAGTCTGGCGAAGGCCACTGTGTTTGAAGTGATCCTGGGTTGTTAGGGAACATGCATTCCCTCTTCTCTTCCTTATCAATAGGACATTTCTGACTGTTTGCAAAGGACAGTCTCTGAGTTATAGCTTCTGTAATTCCTGACATGTGTAGTGATGCTAGGTCATTACAAGTGGACAGTCTTCCTCAATTGAGAGGTCTAGTGGAAGGCGATTCTGGGGCTGGGCAACTTCTTAAGTTGCGGTCTTGAAACAGCTGCCCTGAACCTGCAAGAAAAGCAGTGATGTCCTCAACAGGTTATTTTACAACTAGAATTTTAATGGACTCCTCCAGGTTGGTCAAAGTCTTAGTCTTAGAAGAAACAGAGCTGGTGAGTGGTTGAATTGTGGCAAATATTAGGGTCTCTCCAGTTGTCCAGAGCTAGCATACTTCTCAGGGGTTTCTATTTTGTTTGCTTTGAGATATTAAATCTTTTCAGCACATGATGCCAAGCAATGATCTAACAGACAAATTGGTGGGCGTGCACTAAAACAGACAATGTAAGCACTGAACACAGAGTGGAAGCCACACTCTGCTGGCATCTGAAAATAGTTGAACATTTTACACTGCTTGCTTTTGTTCAGTATGTCTGTTTGTTTGTCTGGTTTTTTTCCCATATTAATATCTTCACCAGCAAAGTTGTTTGGGTAAAAAGCAAAACAGAATGGGCAGGTCAGATGATTTTCAACAAGAGTACCTAGACAAGTAAATGGGGAAAAGAACAGTCTTTTCTACAAATGGATATCTACAGGCAAAAGAGTGGAGTTGGACCCCTACTTCACTTTGCCGTCACTAACAAAAACTAACTCAAAAGATCAAACACCTAAAAGTAAGATTTAAGACTGTAAAGCTCTTAGAAGAAAAATAAGAGTTTATCTTCATGACCTTGGATCAGGCAATATGTGTTAGATATGACACCAAAAGAAAAAGAAACAAAAGTAAGAATAGATTAAAAAAATAAGACATAATGAAAATTTAAAACTTTTGTGTTTCAAAGGACACCATTGAAAAACGTGAATGGGAACCTATGGAATAGGAAAAAATATTTGCAAATCACATATCTGATAAGGGACTTGAATTACAATTCAATAATAAAAAGACAAGCCTATTTTAAAATGAGCAAAGGACCTGAATAGACATTTCTCCAAAGATATATTAATATGAATGGCTAATAAACACACAAAAAGATGTTCAACATCCGTAGCCATCGGGTAAATGCAAATCAAAACCACAGTGAGATACTACTTCACAACCACCAGGATGGCTAGAATCAAAAAGTCACCTAGTAAGTGTTGGCAGGTATGTGGAGAAATTGAAACCTTCACATACCCCTGATCAGAATATGAAATGGCACAGCCACTTTGGGAAAAAGGCTCGCAGTTTCTCAAATATAGTTCCTTAAACATAAAGTTACTATATAATCCAGCAACTCCATTTCTAGTTATATATCAAAGAGAAATGAAAACATATGTCCATACAAACACTTGTACGCAAATGTTCACAACAGCATTATTCATAATGGCCAGAAAGTGGTGTAGGATCTCAGAAAATGATACCCCAAAATGAAGACCTCAGAAGCAGCTCTCTGACCTTCTCCTACCTTTCTGTCTCTGGCCCTTCCTTCTCCCCTGAGGCCAGCCATTGAAACCACAGTCCCTCTTCACCAAGGCAGATCATAGAAATCGAACCACTTTTCCCCATAAAAAGCCAAAACCAACCATAAAACTCAAAAATATTACTCTAACTTCTCCCCGTCCCTGCCTTTCTGTGTAAAAACTGGCCCCAAAGAAATGGTCTGACCTACCATGTTTGGCTGTAGGTCACAAGGTCCCCATTCCAGACAGGGTCCCACCCCATATCCGGAAGAAAGGAACGCATGCTCAGAGAGGCCAAGAAGAATCTGAGACCAAGAAGAATCTAGACAGACAGGCCTTGCTGGGTTTCCCCACTCAGCCTATTGGCAGTATTATAGCTCACACCCTTTTTGTCCAATTATATTTCTGCATGGCTGTCCCTACTTTGTTGAACCTAAGCATAAAAACAAACAGCTTCCCCTGTTCATTCTGAAGGCTCTCGTGTCATTTAAAACTATGACCAAATAAATGTGTATGCTTTTTCTCCTTTCTGTCTTTTTGCCGGTGATTTTCAGCAAAACTTCAGAGGGCAAAGGGGAGTTTTGCCTTGGCCCTGCAGTGGAAGCAACCCAAACGTCCATCTATTGATGAATGGATAAATAACATGTGGTTTACCCACACAATGAAATATTTTTTGGCAATAAAAAGAAATGAAGTACTAATGCTATACGACATAGATGAATCTTAAAGACATTATGCTAAGTGAAAAAAGTCAGTCACAAAGGATCACATACTATATGATTTCATTTATATAAAATGTCCTATATGAGATTATAGGCACATCTGTAGAGAGAGAACATAGATTAGTGGTTGCCTAGAACTGGGGGAAATTTAGGGATTGAGAGGGATAATGGCTAAGAAGTGTGGGTTTCTTTTTGGGGTAATAAAAATATTCTGAAATTGATCCTGGTATGGTCATTAAATTGGACACTTTAAATGGACAAATCGTATGATATGTGATTATATTTCAAGTATATTTTAGAGCTTTTTTTAAAAAAAAAGGGAAAAAGATTTAGCAGATTTTTCTGAAAGGCAATCATTTGTGCAAAAACAAAAATAATCACATAGGTTAATTCCTCCCTTCTCCCATCCCCCCAGAAGAAAAGAACCAGCATTTGTTGAGGACATCATTACCACCAGGCAATTCTGGTTCTAACTCCGCCAAGATCACATAACCAGTATAAGGGGAGGCCAGGACACTTTGAGGAATGACCCTGCTACACCGCTAAAAGTTTATGTTGTTAATCTTTCTTCCAGCCTTCCCCAAAGGGACCTATAGTTTTTTACCAGAGCGACTGTGCATGGGAGAAAATAATTGGACTTTTCAGGGATTACTGAACACTGGCTTCGAATTGACACTAATTCCAGGAGATGCAAAATATCACTGTGGTCCACCAGTCAGAGTAGGGAATCGTGGCAGTCAGGTGACATGATGGTAATTTTATGTGTCAACTTGACTGGGCTACAGGGTGACCAGATTAAATATTATGTCTTGGTTTATCTGTGAGGTTGCTCCCAGATGAGATTAGCATTTGAATTGACAGACTCGATGAAGTAGGTTACCCTCCCCAATGGGGACAGGCACCATCCAATCTGTTGAGGGCTTGAAAAGAACAAAATTTAGGGAAAGGAAGAATTTGCCCCTTTTTTCTGCATCACTGCTTGAGCTGGGACATTTCATCTCATCTTCTACCCTTGAACTAGGATTTTCACCACTGGCACCCCTGATTCTCAGACCTGCAGACTCAGACTAAATTACAGCAGCTTTCCTGGGTCTCTAGTGTACAGACAACAGCTTGTGCAACTTCTCAGCCTTCGTAATCGTGTGAGTCAATTCCTCATGGCAAATTTCTATCTCCTATTGGACTGTTTCTTTGCAAATCCCTGACTAACATAGGTGATTAATGGAGTTTTAGCTCGGGTTCAACTCACAGGGGACCCAGTGGGCCCCTGAACCCATCCCGTGGTCATTTCCCCGTTTCTAAGAATGTGTAATTGGGATAGACTTACTCAGTAGCTGCCAGAGTCCCCACATTGGTGGGATTCTGGACTGAAATCCAAGTCTGTCTGACTCCAGAGCCTGTGCTCTTTCAACTGTGCCAAATGTCTTGAGGGCAAAAGACGAAAGTACTAACGATGGGTCCCAGCAGCCCTGGAATTTATTCCTGCTTTCTACATAATGAAGTTATGGCTGGTGATCTGCTTTCTCAGAGCAGATTAGAAGCAGCAAATTAGGAGGAGATACAAATTAGACAGAGACATACTGATGACAACAGTGAGGGCTAAACGCTGACAACCTGCAGTGAGACAGAACCAAAGGGAGGAGGCAGGAGACTCAGGGAGCAGAGCAGCCTTCAGGGACAGCAAAGGTGTCCCCCACCTCCATGGCCCCCGAGGGTATGCCTGGGTCACCCCTACTCAGACTTGGTCAGAATCACCCAGGGGTTTGTTCAAGCACAGCCTGCCGGCTCTACCCCTAGGGTTTCAGATTCAAATCTGGGGAAAGGCCTGAGAATTTGCATTTCTAACATGTTCCCAAAGGATGCTGCTGCTGCTGGTCGAGGGGCTGCCCAGGGCACTAACAGGTGTTTCACATAACGACCCTGACTCTCTAAAAAAAAAAAAAAAAATTTGAAAATTCTGTGTTCCGGTTTGCAAAAAATTTAAATTAATTTTGTTTGAAATTAGAATAAAATTTTTTTGGCATTTGAAGAGGTTAGGTTTGGAAATTGGAAAAACTAGTTCATAAACAACTCTGTCCACACATCCCCCGAGGAGGCAGAAGGCAGCCCCCACAATACCTATTCTCTAAGCTCCTGCCCGCTTTATTTGGTTCAATAGCACATACTGAAACTGGGTATTATAAATGCGTGTGTTTGTTTATGATCTTTCTCCCCACAAAAAAATAAGCTCCATGGGGGCAGGGCTTGCTTTCTTTTGTTCACCACAAAAGAAAGGTCTAGAACAGAGCTTGCCCTTAGTAGGGTCTTAAAAAATTAATTATTGAATAAATAAATGATAAATGAATAAACAAGACATCTTATTTTGCTACAATGCTTGGAGGAAGCCCTCTAAGCATTGTAGCAAAATGAGACGTTGTGGTCTTTTGCCCCAATTGTTGGGAGGTTACCCTTCAAGAAAAAGACCGGCCCCCTCTCTGCAAGTCTCTAAAGAAAATGGAACGTAAGAGGAGCAGGAAATGAGAGGACTGAACATGCTGTCTGTGAAGAGGCTGTTCTCCGTCCGAATGCTACAATTGCAATTCCAGCCTCGGGAAGGGGACAGAACAGCCCAGCGGAGCACAGCACTCGTGTACGGAGTTGAGTTGGTTTCTGCCCAAGGTCCTCTGGCTGAGCTCATGATGTTTCTCAGGAAAGAGTTGCCCAGACTTGCAAGCCCGGCTCGGTGTATCTAAGTTTATCTATCATTCCACGAGGTCAGTGTTGTTGGCGAAGGCAGACAGGTGCTCTGTGGCTGACCCCATGCACAGTGGCTCACCCATGCTGCTGGAAAAGAGGGAAGTTTCTGGTGGTGGAAAAATACAGAAAAAGTGAATCCATGCATGCTTCCTGTTCCCTTCTCCTCTGCCTGACTGTGTACTGTTTCTCCTCCCAGTCACTCTCCCAAGAGGCCCACTACACACATTCCTGACACAGAAATATCAAACCAGAAAGTCGGGAGATCGGCTAGTCCAGTTTCTTGATCATTAAGGCTCAGTAAGCAGAGGCTTCTTCCCTGAGTTCGTAGCAGCTCAGGACTAGAATCCCATTCTGTCCAGCAAGAGAGCTTTCTATTAATACTTCATTGCCTCATCTTCAGACTGTGAGCTCCTGCGGGGACACAGCTGCTCTGTTCTTCTTGTGGATTCAGTGTCTGGCACCTGATACGTATACAGAAATGACTGAGGAATGACTATACAAATGGCTCACTTTTGTCTCTTCCTACAAGTGCTCTGCAAGAGGCGGTATGATTGAGGATGACATAATGAAGATATCTGTTGACTTACAAAGAGAGAGGACACAATAGAGAAGTTATAGAAGAATAGTTAGGCACAATGTGACTCAGGAAAAATAACTTCGCAGGGTCAGCACTCTCCAGGATCTAGTCTAGTTGTTTGGGTCTGGAAACCCAATGTTACCTCGAGCTAACTAAACTCAAAAAAGACCAGAATTTGCAATATGCCAAAGAGAGTGGGTATTTGAATTGGCTAATCAACCATGCTCTCCATATATCTATCTAATCGGGAAGCCACTTCCTTCGACTGTGAGTCCCTGGAGGACCAGTCTTAGCTATTATTACTAATAACTAATAATAGTCCCTGAGTGAATAATCACTCAGAAGGTTATCTTTTCACAGAAGATAGGCTCTGTGTGGGCAGGCATTGCCTGTCTTATTCACTGCTATCTCCCAGGCACCTAAAAGAGTGCCTGACCCACAATAGGTACGCAATGAATATTTGTTGAATTAATAAATTCATGAAGAGTTCTTTAATCAGCACAAAGTTAGAACAAGGAAATTTTGTTTTATTGTCCCTTCGGGGTTGACAAGTTTATGTGAACTGACACAGACAACTTTATTAAAAGGATGCAGCTGCCAAGCAGATGTGATGGGCACATCCCCCCACCCCCAACTGGCATCTTCCTCACTGGGAGTAGTGATGACCCTGACAACACTGGCTCTTTGACCTCCCTTTGACTCTTCAGATCTGCCCTTGGGTTGGTATGTTATTCCTTCAGACAAGGTGCAAGCCAGTCGTAACTTTCTCAGTTACACTTAACTGCCAATCACTCTGCCCAGTGACTACCCCTTGGCACCCTGATCACTTTGCTTGACGGTGAGCTGAAGCCTCCCCAAGTATTCATGTGCATTTCTTGAAGGGAGTCCTATCCATGGTGTATTGATTCATCCTTCACAAAGAGCAACTGAGTTTCCTGGCAGTCTAACCGTGGTCTGCAGCAAATGTAGGGGAGAAAAGGTAATAGTTTTCCTCACTTATTGCAAAGTCCATGCAACAATACCCAATTACAAAAGACAGATTAATGAAAGAAAAACATAAAAAATTTATTTTAAAAGGTTTTATGTGATACAGGAGCCTTCAGAAATGAAGACTCAAAGACCTGGGAAAAGCTAAGTTTTTTTGTTTTTTGTTTCTTGCTTAAGTTTGATGAAGAATGGACAGACATGTAGAAATGCGATTGGACAAAAAGGGGTGTGACCTGACGGTAATGGGGACTGACAGGGGAACGGGGGAACCTAGTCTGTTCAGATTATTCTTGGCCTCACTATGTAGCATGCCTTGCTTCCAGTATATGCCAGAACGCCTGTCACATGAGGGTCTTCGGGAGAGAATGGAGAAGGTCAAAGAGTGACATTTTTAGGTTTATGACTTGGTTTGGGAGGGAGGAGTGCTAGTTTTTATGACCTGGTTTGGGGAAGAAAATATTTCCAAACTGCCCTTACAAGGAATTAATTCCCTTACAAGGAATTAATAACTAGAATATACAAGAAGCTCAAACAACTCAATGGGAAAAAATCAAATAATCCAATTAAAAAGAAGATATACAAATGGCCAATGGGTTTTTGAAAAAAATGCTCAACATCATTAGTCATCAGAGAAATGCAAATCAAAACTACAATGAGATATCATCTCGCCCCAGTTAAAATGGCTTTTATCAAATGAATGCTGGCAAGGATGTGGAGAAAGGGGAACCCTCACACACTGTTGGTAGGAATGTAAATTAGTGCAACCACTATAGAGAATAGTATGGAAGTTCCTTTAAAAACTCAAACTAGAACTATCATGTGACCCAGCAATCCCACTGCCAGATATATATCCAAAAAAAAGGAAATCAGTATATCGAGAAGATATTTGCATTCCCATGTTTATTGCAGCTCTATTCACAGTAGCTAAGATTTGGAATCAACCTAAGTGTCCATTAACAGATGAATGGATAAAGAAATTGTGGTACATATACACAATGGAATATTATTCATCAACGAAAAAGAATGAAATCTTGTCATTTGCAACAACATGGATGGAACTGGAAAATAATATGTTAAGTGAAATAAGCCAAGCACAGAAAGACAAATCTCACATATTCTCACTCATATATGGGAGCTAAATATTAAAACAGTTGATCTCATGGAGACAGAGAGTAGAATAATGGTTACCAGAGGCTGGGAAGGGAAGCAGGGAAGGGGATAATGTGGGGATGGTTAATAAATGCAAAAATATAGTTAGATAGAATGAACAGTACTTGACAGCACAATGAAATGACTATAGTCAACATGTTATGGTATAATTTAAAATAAAAGAGTGGAATTGCAATGTTCTTAACACAAGAAAATGATAAATACTTGAGGTGATGGATACCCCAATTACCCAGATTTGATTAATACATATTGTGTGCCTGTATCAAAACAACACATGCATCCTATGAATATATATATACAACTATTATATATCCATAATAATTAAAAATTAGGAATAAAAAAACTACACAAAAGTGACAACCAAGGAATTAAAAAGATATTGTGAAAAAAATAAAATTTAAAAGCTGTTGGAACCCCAAAAACACTTTAAACCTTGAGAGAGATGTAATTATGATCTGAGTCATGTAGCATACAGTTGTAAGTCTTGCCTCTTAAACTTAACACTCTTCCTCCTTGTTCTTATTCTGTAAATGACTAGGAAAGACCAGAGACCAGACCACTCTTTTCCAATCACTGATGTTTGTTACAGATTAGCTGACTCTTTTATTGCCTGTACCTAACTCAGACCAGATGGTGCCCAAAGACTCCATGACTGTTATATCTTCAGTGTAGAATATTCAGTATATCTTTCTGAAAAGAAAAAAAAAAAAACACCTTGAGTAATCAGATGGTTGTAACTATGCATGAAGCCTGCCACAGAAAAAGTTGAAATTCTGTTAAAATCCTCTGAACTTGGTCTATATAAACCATTCCAAACATCTACACTTTGGAACACTGACTTCCATTCTTTGGAATCTGTGCTTCCCGAGTAGGTCTTCCTCAACTTCTGCACTTGAATAAACTCTCTTTAACTAAATTCTGACCTTTTTGATGAGTTTAGGTTAACATTTTGGTGATTCAGTTGGCACCCAAAGTGAGCCTTCAGTGATTGCTGCTGCTTTACTGACAGTCAGGGCCTTGGTACCAGCACTTACAGCTTTTTGTTCACCGACCTCCCCAGAGCCTGCACTGGCTCACTGTTCAGCGATCACTGCTGAGGCTCCTTTTGGGTTTTGCATTTCCCTAATTTTTGGTTTGAGATTGAAACTTTATTCAAGTGACCCGATTCCACGCTTGATGGAGCTGGAATTAAAGCTCCGCTTTTGAGATAGGATTTTGTTTTTGTCCTCTAGAGATTCTGCTGTTCATGGATTTGCAATTTTCATTTTTCTCTGATGTTAAGGGTTGCTTGTTGAATGACTTGTTAGCATTTCTCTCATTCAAATTTTGGTCAGGAAAGGAAATAGTTTCTCTCTGAAAAGAGGAAGTGAGTGTTCTGTGGCTTAAGCAAAATCTGCAATTTTTAAAAACTGTCTAAATTCTGAAACTTGGTTCATTTGGCATATGTAAATTTTCTTTTTCAATAACCAAAACCAAAGAGAAACGTTCTATGAAGAACAGGTATGTCCTGAGATAAGTTCCTCCTAGCTGGAAGGCACCTTAGGTGACTAAGGTCTTACAGGAGAGCAGAACATAGAGGATATTGTTCTTAACCTGGTGGGCATATAGGAAGCGATGATCGTGCCTTAAGCACCCAGGAATCCTGGGATTCACCAAGACATGTAAAAGGGGAGAAACAACTCAGGCGTGACACTCGAGGATAATCCCCATTAAGCAGCACATCAGAGCTAAAATATCTTTTCCTTTCAGTCTTTGGTCACTTAAAAAGAGAATCTAAATTATGGGCAATCATCCACTTAAGGCTGAGTCATCCTCCTTGAGGAGAGATCCGCCTTTATACACCTCAGCTGGATTTATGTGCAATATTTATGGTGCCACCTCCTGTCAACATCTAGAAAAATGATCTTACTTAACCCACGAAGACCCTAAAGTACTGTGACCCAAATGGGGTACCTTTAATACCTACATTAATTTATCTGTGTACTCAATTAGAAAGAGCCGGCTCAAAAATAAAAACAAAATAATGAGAAAACTATTTTTCAATGGTACTTACAAGCTTCTAAAAGAGGTTCTGATAAAATCATTTCTTTATAAGAGGAAAACAAAAGATTGTCTGAAACTATTTATAAATTTAAAAAGACTTCACAGTGTTTCTCCCTTTTACCTCCAACTTCTTCTCCTTCTACCCCTGTGATCCGAACTCATCTCTTTCTACTTGTTTCCTCAGCTCCCATACATCTTTTAGGCAGATATTTTTTGAAATTCCATGATGCACACATTTTCTTCTCACAAAAGGGGGGAAATGTATTTCAATTTGAAACAGAGGGAACAAATAGAACTGCAAAATGAGAAATAAACTACTGAAATTATAAAATACAGATCTAATGATTTTTTTAAAAAAAAAAACTAAGACAAATGAAGACAGATGATTTATTGATCCAACATCAGACTATACCCTGAAATGCCTTGCTGGACTTTGCAGCCTCCCAAAGACCTAAATCTCACTATGTTTTTCAAATGTTAACATTCAGGAAATTAGTGAAGCAACATTCCAGCTGAGCTCGGATCTGAAACAAATTAAAATCCTTTAAATGTTCAAACTGTCTGATTTGATCCCTGTAGCATTTACAAAAAAGCACTCCACGTTGTGGTGTAGTGACTAAGATTCCATGTTTTTATGGCCATAGCACAGGTTTGATTCTCTATGTAGGGAAACAGTCCTATTTGTTTTAAATTATTTGTATGACTCTTGACCTTTTGGGGTACACATTTGTTATTCATTGATTACTTTCCCTTCCACGGACAGCTTTGGATTTCCTGTCTTCCTATTTGTGGGACATAAAGGGCTTTTATGCGTCAGTGCTCAGCTGAGGTCCTAGAACATGCAGCCAGACAGAAATGTGAGTTGTTCTTCATTTGTGGCTAGCAAGACTTTTCTTTCTTTGAGCTGTCTTTGGGGTGGTTGTGGGTCATGTGAGGACTGCTTTACACCTCTGGGAGATGCCTCGTTCACCTTTGCTAAGTCATAACCTCAGTTAAGGCTTATTGTTTTTGGTGAGGCCCTTGAAAGGGTACCTTTGGTTTAAAAAAAAATGGTGCAACGTGTTTTACAGAAGATAGACCCTCAGGTAAAATAGGCTTGCTTCTTCTTCAGAGCTATCCATGTTTAGTCAAGACATAGACGATGCTTTCTTGTTCTGCTCCTTAATGGGCTTTGCCCTGAATTCAGTAATTTTAGCTAAGAAACAGAAGCTGAATTTTAAAACACCACCTATTCAACAAAATCAGTCTCCAAAATACACCTTTCTGACATTTAGCTGACTATTTTGAAACCCTTTTATAATCAAGGAGGAAATGTGAAAATAAATAAAATTTAAAAGCTGTTGGAATTCCCAAAACACTTAAGCCTTGAGAGAGAGGTGACTGTGATCTGAGTCATGTAGCATATGTAAATTCTGTTTCTTACATTATAGCTTAGTCCTCTTCCTCATTGTTCTTGTTCTGCAATTGACTAGAAAAGATCAGACATCAGACTTCCCCCTTCTAATCACTTGTCTCTGTTATAGATTAACTGCCTCCTTTATTGCCTGGTACCTAACTCAGACCACATGGCGCCCAAAGACCCCGTGACTATTACATCTTCAGTGTGCAATGTTCAATATACCTTTCCCAAAAGAAAAAAAACACCTTGAGTAATCAGATTGTTGTAACTCTACATTAAGCCTTATACAGAAAAATTTTGAAATTGTGTTAAAATTCTCCAAACTTTCTCTATATAAACAATCCCAAACTTCTACACTTTGGAACACTGACTTCCATTCTTTGGAATCTGTGCTTCCTGAGTAGGCCATCCTCAACTTTGCACTTGAGTAAACTCCCTTTAAACTAGTTTCTGACCTTTTTGATTATTTTAGGTTGATAGTATAAATCCACAAGGATAAAGAGAACGCCAGAGGAAGCCATGATGGATAAGAAATGTCAGCATAGTTTTGGAAGATGATAAGATTTTGGAGATTTGGGGACTTTTCTGTGCACAGAACACTTGGAAGATAAAGGTAATATATGACATAGAAAGTAACAATGAAAAAAGAAAGATGGATAATTAAAGGGGGGAAGGAAAATTAGAGTGTCACTATCATGTGGTAGGCTGGACACGGTGGCTCACACCTGTAATCCTAGCATTCTGGGAGGCTGAGGCAAGAGGATTGCTATAGGTCAGGAGCTCAACACCAGCCTAAGCAAGAGAAAGACCTCATCTCTACAAAACAATTTTAAAAATTAGCCAGGCATGGTGGCACAGGCCTGTAGTCTCAGCTACTCAGGAGGCTGTGGCAAGAGTTTGAACCCAAGAGTTTGAGGTTGCAGTGAGCTGTGTATAATGATGCCCCTGTATTCTACCCAGGGCAACAGATTGAGACTCTTATCACAAAAACAAACAAAAAGGATTAAATATGAGAAGGAGTGAATACAGAAGAAAGGGCAAAACTATGGATGTAGAAAACTATCACTGAGGTGAACAGCAAGGAGGGATTCCAGGAAGCTGGTGGCAGAGCCTACCTGGGGAGGGTGGGGCCACCCCATCTGCCAGCAGGAAGGATGCCAGTTGCAAGAGAGCACTCCAGAAGAATGAGTGGAACAGGTAAATTACCTCATGCTTTTGATCACATTTTACAGATTACATGGACTGTTTAGGAAGAATTAAGGAGTGGTACAAGAAGAAAACTAAGGTCTTTGAAAAATGTCCCCTTGCACCCCCACAGTGAACTTAGTGTCGCTTACCACACTCACCATGCAGACCTCCCTTCAGACTCTACCTGTTCCGCTATCTAAGCAAACCGGCAAGCAGCAGCACAAGTTGCCAACTCGCTCTCCAAAGTGAGTTCCAGAACCTGCAGGGTGGCATTATGACTTTCGTGGGCTGGTGACACTTTTGCCTTGGTGGTACCTTGCCCCATAAAAAATTGATAAATATTATGTCTGACAACTGCTTTGGCATAAACATTAATGTAACATAGGCTGGATTCCATATTAGGTATTCATTCATATTGTATCTTTTCCTTCTTATTTTAAAAGAAATTAAAACACCTTCATGGACCCCTAAAAGTCTCACGGGCCCTAGGCACTGTGCCTGCTGCAGCTAACAGAGAAATCTGCCCTGAGAACCTGAGGCAGGAACAAGGGAGGGACAAGCAAAGCACTCTGCCACCCTCTGCAGGTTCTGGTAGAAAAGTGTCAAAGAAATTTTAAAATTCTAAGAGGGCAAAATCATAGTTGGCATTAGCTGGTATTTGTTAAGCAGTAGTCATGTGCACCATACTAAGCAATTTGCAAACACATCTTGCTGAGTTTCCACAGCCTTCCTGTGAGGTGAGCCCAGAGGTTAGGTTTCATGTCCAAGTTCACCCAAGCTGTCAGTAGCAGCCCAGGGGTGTGACCACCAAGCCTGCCTCTTCCCCACCTGTCAAGGAGGTCAGTCCTGCGGCTGTTGTGGGGTGGATGGGGGCTGTATCTGTTCCCCGTCGCCCTCTGAGTCCTCCCTTCCACACTCACACTCTGCCTTGCATGGAAATAAGCATCAGTGACCAATAAATGTGAAGTCAGAGTCCCCAATAGACTTCTAAAACTTCATAAACACGTGTTCCTTCCTTTGCATCTACAACAATCAGGAGTTTTGTGACATTTTTCCCCTTCCATTTTAGTTCATTCAGGGTGTTATAACGAAAACATCTTAAACTGGAGGGGGCTTATAAACAACAGAAATTTATTTCTCACATTTGTGGAGCCTAGGCAGGCTAAGGTCAAGGTGTAGGCAGATTCAGTGACTGGGCAGGGCTCATTTCCTGGTTCATAGCTGACCCCTCCTCCCTCTGTTCTCTTGCGGTGGAAGGGGCTGTGGTGGAAGAGGCCAGGGATCTCTCAGGGCCTCTTGTATGAAGGCACTAATTCCATTCATGAGGGATCCTCCTTCATGGCCTAATCACTTTCCAAAGGCTCCACCTCTTAATACCATCACCTTGGAGGTAAGGATTTCAGCATATGAATTGGAAGAGGGGGTATAAACTTTCAGTCCATTGTACCTTCCAGTCCTAGATCCCTTTACGGGCATTCCCATGTTCCTATTCCATTAGGATCATGCTGCCTACCTGGGTGGCTGGTGAAGGCTGAGCCTCCACCCCAGGGGATTCCATTTTGCAAATGCTGTACTGTGCATGTGGCATCCGCTGAAGCAGTGCCACCTCTCTGAAAATTCAGATGAAGTCTCAGGCAGCCAGCCATTCCAATCCACCTCATTTTCCTCAGCTCCCACCCATTTCTGTGCCTGAGAGGGACTCCATGGGTGGGTGGAAGTGACAATTTGCATTTATATAGAATCTCAGATTTAAGTGAATTAATCAAAACACTAAGCTACCCAGACAAATCCTTCAGGGAAAGCCAGAAAGCTAAACCCCGGTGCACCATGTTTGTAATAATGATTTAGGCTGCCCTGAAATCTCACAACAGGCCCCCTAAAGCTCACAAGCCACCACTTGCAGAAATTCTCCTCTGTAGGAAGACTCCATTCATTTATTCCAACAGGATGATTTTCCTTTCCTCTTTTCCTGCCTTCCTACCCATCAGCGTACCCACTCCCCAAGCAAAAATGTCAGATTTTAGTCTGAAATGTTGGTTCTTAGCGCGCTCATGGCCAAGGAATGACCAGACACACTAAAGTAAGGCAAGCACAAAAATGAAGTTTATTGAGGAGAGAAAGATGGGATTACAGAGCAAAAGCAAGACACAGGTTTATAGAGTGTTAAACATATGCCACACATGAAGACCAGACCCATTGTCGCAGCAAAGGGAGAGCAAAAGGACGGGGCCAAAAAAAGGGTTAGTTATGGTGTACATCTTGTTTTAGAGTGCCCAGATTGGGACCTCCTTCGTGGCTCAGATGTCACCATAGAGCCACTTTGATTGGACAGCTGGGAGCTGCATGACCTGAGTCTTACCGCACATGCAGATCTCCCATGAGCCTCTCTGAAAGCCCATGGCGGGGAGCAGGGGGAGTGAACTGCAGCAGCGCCCACTTTCATCACTGGGAGATGCAGAATCCCTCCCTATCTACCTAACAAAAACACTCCATGATTAAAAAGGAAAAAATCCTCGGGAAAAAGAGAGGCATTTCCTGAAGTAATGAGAAAACCAAAACATCACACAGAGGGATGGGTGAACGCCCACCCCATGGGCAGGCTGAGGTGGGATGCCAGGCCACAGATGGTGGGCACATGCCAAGTGGCCACGACACCAGTAATCCCACCTTCTGGGTTCCTCACAACACACTGTGGGAGGCTGTGAGGAAATCATTGAGTGAAAGAAAGGCGAGCCTGAGGCAGAAATTCCACGAAAGATAAAAATCACCAAGAAGTTAATGTATGCAATAAATATTGGGGGTCGGCCGAAAACTGTCCCCTGAGTAGTTACTTTAGGAAAATAGAATAAAGAGAGAGGTGCATAGAGGAGCTGCCCCATTAGATATGAGTCCAGCTTCTTGCCTGGTGATCTCTCAGTCAGACTCACAAATATGTCACATAAACAGGTATGTATACACACTTGTAGGTAAAGGCAAACTCGGAAACAAGCTTTACCTGACACTTTCACCCAGTGGCTGAGGAGGCCAAAACAGGTGTCACAGGCCATGCACACACAGGGACATGACATTCAGAGTTGGTGAGGTGGCATTTGCCCCAAATCAAAATTCAGCTCCTGCAGCAACCTCCCTCTGAGGAATGAATGGGCCTCTCTGAATTCCAGGGTCTTCTTTATTTACTCATCGCTCACCAGCCCACTCCCATGCCCACTCCCAGACTGGCAACCACCTCACACACCAGCCAGCTAGGGAGGGCTTTCTAGCTACAGGCATAGAGGGAGAGCATCAGGAGTGGTCTGGGATGCAAAGAGGCGAGGCCAGGGTCTGCGGAAGGTGGCCTGGCATCACAGAAGCAGCACAGCAAAAAGTCAGGTTCTATGCCCTGCACCTCCTGCCTGCTGCCAGTGCTCGGCAAGGAAGAGAGAGCTGAGGGACAGGCTGGGAGACGTGGCTGGGTCCTGGCTGTGGGTGCCTTGAAAGTCAGGTTGAGTAGTTAAGACTTGATCCTACAGGAGGTGTGCTCTCCCTTGTCTGAATGTGGGTCAGTCTAGGGTGATTTGTGTAATAAATATCCTGTTCTTAAGTGGTTCTAAAATGCTCCTCCTGCCTAGCCTGCGTCTAGGACCTCCAGGTGTTTCTGCCTTTTCCATCCTTTAAGTCTACTGCCCCAATAGCTACCACTTTTCACTACCTTGCTGGTTTCTTGTAATTGTTGCTAAACTACATGTGTAGCCAAGTTGTTAGCACTTTATTTCATTTAAAAATTCAAAATATGCTTACCTGCCTCACCCCAAAGATGCTAATCTTTGATGGTGCAAATGCTCCCCTGTGATTAGACCTTCCTTCTGGGTCTGCCCTGCAGCTAATCAGGAATGCATCCACCTTGGATGATCACCTGTCCTGGCAGCCCTGTTTCCTCTGTGTCACTTCCCTGAGCATGGCACCAGCTCAGGTTAGGCCAGATACCCAGGGCCCATTAGCAGGCCCTAACGCAGACTCTACAGCAGAAAGAGGCTGGACACTGACCCAACCCCAAGGAGCAACCACAGTCTTTCTGTGGGTGGCAGCACTTGGGAGGAAAACTCGGTTTTCCAAGCGGTCAAGACGGGAGACACCAAAAGTGAGCACTGAAGCCTTTGGTTGTTGCCACTGCGCTCCCACTCGGACTCCCAGATGACTATGTTACTTTAAAAAAAAAAGTAAAATTAGGTGTTTCCTCCAAAGATTTAGACTAAAATTTGAGGGTCATATTTAATTCAGAAAAGTACTACTTAGTGACAGAAAGAGTAGGTACCGGGGGACTGTTCTATTTAGACTCTGAACTCATGGATTCCATAACCCACATAGCCCAAGGATTTGAGAACCACTGTTGTTCCTTCACATCCCATGGTTGGAATAAAGGATTTTTCTTTCTTTATTCAAGAAAGTGAGACAAATGGTGATGGAGATGGAAATAAAGGGGTAAAAACTGAAAGGCAATAGTTATAAGTATCAGAAAAGAGGCTAGACAAACCTCAGGACAGTCATTAATGAAAAGTGTACCTATTGTGTGAACTACATGAGATAACTTTGAGAGCATGTAATTTTCAGATGAATAAGATAATTCTGGGCTATGTAACAGTATTTCCTGAGATGAGGGTTAAACAGAATAAACAAACATTCCAGTGCGTATGAAAATTAGGACATCTGAACCCCTGTTTAGCATTGCCAGGTCAAACCCAGTCATATTTCAATTTCAGAGAAATAATGAATAATTTTTTGATATAAGTGTGTCCCAAGTATTATATGTTAAAAATTATTCATTATTTATGTGAAATTCAAATTTAACTTGGCATCTTGTCTTTTTATTTGCTAAGTCTGACAATCCTACTATTGCAGGAAAAATGGAAAATGAAAATGCTCATGAATTCAGCATGAGAACGACGTTTAGAGCACAAGAGAAAGGTCAGGAGTAGGTCATCCAATGAACATCACAAAGGGTTTTTATAGAGGATGTTGAAAAAACATGCGGTAAAGCCCCAGCTTCTTGCTCCTATGAAAGGCTGGCTTTGTTTCCTAGCAGGATGGAGGCTGCCCTCACTAACCCCAATTTACAGCCAGATTGGAAAACTAGCCCAGAGTAGAACTGGTTTCCATGGTAACACTCTAGCTGCCAAATACTGAGAGGTGTTTTCAAGCACGGGTATGCAGAGCCCAAGGTAAGCGCTCAATGAAAGACAGGTTGGGTGAGCGACCTGGTGGAGGGAGGAACTCCTAAATTTTAGCATCTAAAGAATGGGCAACTCTTTTGTAAAACTAATCAGCAATCCAAAGTGTTCCTGTTTGAACTTATTGGCCAATGCTCAATTTTTAAGTTTAACAGGGGACAGATCTTTAGCCATAGTCACTCAGCAGAACTGGAACAAGAAACTCCCAGGCAAGAAATAGTCACACTGCACCATGCACCTTAGCACACAGATTTCCATTCCAGAATTTCTTTTCCCGCTTGACAGCTCAAACTCTCATCTTTATAGTGTAGAATAAAACCACATTTTTCCAGAGGCAGAATTCTGTATGCATTGTGTATAAGACAATTCACACAGCTCCTATTTTCTCAATGCATTTGTTTGACTGAGTTGGTTTGCTTTGGAAAACCCCATACTGCAGAATCCTTCCAACTACCCTCCCGTTTATTTGCAGATTTATGAATAGCCAAATGAGCTTGGTCCCTGTTGATTTAGATATGATTTAGGTAGAATATCTTCAGCACTTGTTCTATTTTTTATTTGTTCTATCCCCCTTAGTGATGGCACATAACTTATCATGTAAATCTAAGTCACACATTTACTTCAGGAGTTAGCCTGAAGTTTGATTTCTGGGTATTGTGCTGTGTTTCTGTGTCTTTGATAAAATGTGGAAAAATTCCCAAAGAACGTCAGCTACTTGGCATGTTTTAAGAACTGCAAGAATCAACAAATGAATCAGGGTCTTCAGCAGTGTCTCCCATAAAAGGGGAAAAAAATACATGAATTCAGACTGGGCTTCCTATTTTTCCTTTGATGCACAGTACACCAAGGCTGTCACTGAAATTGGGTCTACTGACCTGGGAGCATCTTAGAAATGCCATCTAAAGGTGTGTCATTGCGATATCGTGAAATACAGATTTGGTCTTCCTCTCCAGTTTCCTGGCATACAACTCCTAAAATCCTTGGAATCTTCAAAATGATGTCTTTTGTATGCTAATGTGAATACAGTTGACTGATGGCTGGCAGGCCCCAGGCAACTTCAGGATGGGGGCTGGTCACCAGAAAGACTGAGGCAGGATTACAGAGTTGGGACTTTGAGCCCTACACCCCAACCTCTAGGGAAGGGGAGAGGCTAAAGATTAAGTCGATAATCAATAGCCAATGGTTTAATCAATCATGCCCACATAATGAAACCTCCACAAAACCCCAAAAGGACAGAGTTTGGAGAGCTTCTGGATAGCTGAACACATGGAGGTTTCTGGAGGGTGGTGCACCAGGGAGGGCATGGAAGCTCTGCACCCCTTCTCCCATGCCTTGCCCTATGCAGCTCTTCATCTGTATCCTTCGCAATATCCTTTATAATAAACCATCAAATGAAAGTTAGTGTTTCTCTGAGTTCTGTGAGTCACTCTAGCAAATTAATCAAACTCAAGGAGGGGGTCAAGGGAACCCTAATTTGTAACAGATTAGTCACAAGCATTTAGATGGGGGTTGTTTGCAGAATAACCTTGAGTTTGTGATAGGAATCAGAAGTTGGGAGGGGCCGTAGGAAGTCTTGTGGGACTGAGCCCTCAACCTTTGGGATCTGACGTGATCTCCAGGTAGATCATGTCAGAACTGAGCTGGGTTGGAGGACACCCAGCTGGTGTCTGCTGCAGAAATGACTGCTTGCTTGCTGGGGGAGGGCGGAGTGCGGCAGGCAGGGGACAGAGAAATCGCCACACATTTGGTCACAGAAGTCCTCTGTGCTCATTGGTGTGGTGTGAGAGTAGAGAAATAACAGTTTGAGTTTTTCCACACTCAGTCATCCTTGAAGACAAATTTCCTGACCGAGATCCTAATTCCCTTACCTGCACGGACGCCTTTTGCTGGAGCTCCGTAAGAAGCTACCAGGTTTCAGAACTCATCCTGCCGTTCTTTAGAAGTGTGATAGGAAGAAGTGCATATTTTGATCTGAGGAAACAGAATGGCTATTAATTTGGGAGGTGTATTTTATAAACCTGCATAGCAGTAGTATGGGCGAGAAGGGTGGCCTGAAATACTTTGAGAGCACCTGCCCCAAACCAGACATTGAGCTAGGCAGCCAGACAATATGGAGGTGAATTTGCCCCTCTCTCCTCAAAGGACCACAAGACATGTAGTTAAATAATTATATCACAAGGCAAAATACAAAACATGGCCTTAAAAAAAAGCATGGAGGCCGGGTGCGGTGGCTCATGCCTGTAATCCTAGCACTCTGGAAGGCCGAGGTGGGCAAATTGTTTGAGCTCAGCAGTTCGAAACCAGCCTAAGCAAGAGGGAGACTCCGTCTCTACTAAAAATAGATAGAAATTAGCTAGACAACTAAAAATATGTATATATAAAAAAATTAGCCAGGCATGGTGGTGCATGCCTGTAGTCCCAGCTACTTGGGAGGGTGAGACAGGAGGATCGCTTGAGCCCAGGAGTTTGAGGTTGCTGTGAGCTAGGCTGACGCCACGGCACTCCAGCCTGGGCAACAGAGCCAGACTCTGTCTCAAAAAAAAAAAAAAGCATGGAATGTCACAGGACTGAGGAGGAAGGAGAGGATAATCACGAAATGGTATTGTAACTTTGAAAGGGTTCGCATTTTGGCAAAGGTGAGGGTCAAGGTG
>CAUYSK010065811.1:0-15530 GCA_963575035.1 Avahi laniger
TCTGTGTCTGTCTTATCAGTTAGGCCAGGGGGCTCAAACTAAGATGCCAATAGTGGCCAGGCAGGTAACCCTAGTGCAGCAGTGACAAGCTGGCCCTCGGATGTCCTGGCTAAAGGGGCCGATCACGCTTGGTCAGTGGCGGCCATGCAGGGATGTGGGCCCAGTGTTGCCAGATCTAGTTTTTCAAGACATTTTAATGTACAATTTTCCACATTTCAAAGTACGTTAGCAACAAATTCAATTCTAAAACAAACAAATGAATTAAAAACAGACCACGTGCCCCTGAAAGTCATCTGTGGGCTGACTCTGGCCGGTGGGCAGGCAGTCTACAAACTGTCTCTAGAATGTGAGCTCTTCTTCTGGCACCAGGGTGCCCTGTGTGTGAACTAGTGTGCAGCTCCTTGGAATCTCCTGCAAAATATCCAAGGGGCTATCGTGTTTCATCAGCTCCAGGAGTTGCAAAATCGGTGTCTTAAATTGCTGACGTGAGCAGACAAGCGGATCTGTTGACACAGGTTGAGTAAGCCCCCCCTCCTCGGAGGATTATCCCCCCACCCAATCCTCTGCCCTTGGTCCCCGGGCCTCAAGCAACCCTGTGCAGGCCTTCCTGAGCCCTAGCTTCCATGTGAGATCAAAGACCCCTGGAAGGGGGTTTCCTGCCACCTGCTCCAATGAGAACAAAGGTTGAGGCAAGAGGAATTATGAGCCCTGGCTTCACACTCATCCTGTCTAATCACCAGTTCCCAGGCAGAAAAGGCCAAAAATTCTTCTGGTTGCTAGGAACAAAGAACCCAACTGCCCTAAGAAAAGGACTTTGTTCCAGAAGGGTATCTGTACAGTGACACCCTTGTAATAGCAATAGCTGTCATTAGCTAAGCCCTCACTATGTGCCAAGTGCCACGCTAGGCGCTTCATGTGCAGAGACTCAGTTATTCCTCATGACAATCCCGAGAAGTAGGTACTTTCCTTAAGCCCATTTTAGAGATGAGGAAATTGAGGCTCGGACAGGTGATGTGGCCTGCCCAAGACCACACAGCTAGTAAGAGGCAGAGCCAGGGACCAATCCCCACCTGGAACAAAGGGTTCCTCTCAGGTGTCTTTCAATAATCAGGTTCCCCAGATAAGGGGGGCATGGGGTCTTAACCTAAAGTTTTAGCCACTATCCTGGATTGTCACCAGGGAAGAATGTCCTGGGGAATTTTTCAAAAATACAGGTTTTATGGGGAAAAAAACAACAGAAGTTGAACTTTAGTTAACGAAATGCCTGCCAAAGTATGCATGGGGGCAGCGTATGGATGTCTGCAACTTACTCTGAAATGCAACACAAAATAAGGTAAATCGCTGCGTGGACAGAGGGAAGGACAGGCAGATAGATTGGCCATAAGGCAGGGAAACTGTTCATCGTGGAATCTGCGCGGTGGGCGTGCGGGTGTTCACTGCGCAGGTTTTTCAATACAATACCTAGTCTGAGGTAGTTCAGTATAGCAGCCCGAAAGGACCAAGACACACGTTCAAGGTGGCCGCCTTGTTTGCAGCTTCCCAGAGGAGCGTCTAAGCACAAGCCGCGTCTTGGCTACACACTGTCCTTCCAGACTAATAACAGTAATAACAGTAACCGCTTCCACTGCAGGCCGGGCACGGTGTCAGCTGTCATCTCCATATCAGCTCATTTCACCCACAAACCCCTGCCATGTACCCACTTCCACCCTCACTTTATAGGTGGGAAACTGAGGCTCAAAAAGGCACTAAGCCTATAGCAAACCTATGTACTGACATCAGGACAGACAGATGAATAGAACTGAGAGTCCAGAAATAAACCCACGCATCTATGATCAAGGTCAACAAGACCGTTCGATGGGGAAAAGATAGTTCAACGAATAGTGCCGGAGCAACCAGCAAAGGGAGTTGGATCTCTCTCTTGTGCGTATAAAAATGGACCGAAGACCTAAGTGTCAGCTAAAATTATAAAACTCTTTGCAGGACGGTGGGCATGGAAGTTGGAATCCGCTAAGAAGTGTGTAACAACTCACCTGCCGAATCAACTAGCCAAAAAATTATTGTTTAAAATTGAAATAAAAATTTTTTAAACAAAAAAAAGAAAAAAATTTTAAAAAAAGATAAATACAACCCTTAGAAGAAAACATAAGGGTAAATCTTCATACTTTGGGTTTGGCAATGGATTCTTAAGAGGCAATAGCAAAAGCACAAACTACAACAGAAAAAATAAATTGGACTTTATAAAAATTAAAAACTTTTTTGCATCAAAGGACATTATCGAGAAAGTGAAAAGATCACCCACAGAATGGGAGAAAATATTTGCAAATCATATATCCAGTGATGGTCTATATCCAGAATATAGAAAGAGCACTTGTAATTCAACAACAAAAGGACAAACAATCCAATTTTAAAATGAGCAAAGGACTTGAATAGATATTTCTTCAAAGGAGGTGTACAAATAGCCAACGAGCACATGAAAAGATGCTCAACATCATTAGTCGCTAGGGAAATGTAAAAAAAAGTACACAGCTGGAATTTGAGCCTGGGTCTATCCAATTCCAGAGACCTGAGCTGCTGGGTCTGCTCCTGTCCACTGCCAACACGTGTCCACACTGTCTAAGGGCCACACCGGGAGCTGGGGCAGAGTCAGACCTCCTGGGGGTGGCACAGCAATGGTGAGGCCACACACGAGATTCATCCCCGAATGAACAATCCTGGTCCGTTTGGGGTCACTGCTGGATCCCAGAACAATGCCTGGGACATGGCTGTTCGATACATACTTGTTCAGTGAATCAATGGATGGGTGGATGACGAGGCTATGGCTTGGTGGCAATAACGGGTCAGGTTCCCGGGGAAACTCACCGCGTAGTGAGCAGGTTTATCGGAGAGTGCTCTCGGAGGCGGCACGGGCGAGGGAGTGTTGCCACAAAGATCCCGGTCGTCCCTCAAGGAGTTCTGGAGCTGGAACAGCCCCAGGGTAGGTGACACCATGCGAGTGGCAGCAGGCTGCCGTTGTCACGGGCTGTGGCCCGGCTGGAAAACACCATTTACTCTTCAGGGGGTTCAACCAAGACAGTCCCACAGTGCTACAAGTCAACGCTTCGAAACTGCCAGGGAGGATGGGGGATAGAGAGTGGCTGCTTCGTGCACACAGGCTTTCCTTTGGGGACGATGGAAATGCTTGGGAACCTGGACAGAGGCGTTGGTTGCACAACATCGTGAATGCATTACACTAAATGCTACCGAATTGTCCGCTTCAAACTGGTTAATTTTATATTCTGTGAATTTCACTTCAATTTTTTTTTTTAAAGGCTCAAACTGGAAGGGGAAAAAAATATTCAGGGATAACTGTGCCCTAAATCTCTCCAAGGAACCCAGGCCTCAGAGAGGTTAAGTAGCTTGCCCAAGGCCACACAGCCAGGAAGAAGTTGACCCTGAACCAGCCTCCAAAGCTTGAGTCCTTTTCCAGTAGACACAAGTGAGAAAAATGGGTTAAAAATTGCCCAAGGGCATAACCAAGAAACTCAAACCAATATATCGTACCTCTCAAGGACCCCTTTTCTCGAAATGACCACAATTCTGTGAAAGTGGAGCTCTTCTAGAAAATCGAGACTCAGCATCACTTCAAATGTTTCCACAGAAAGAAAAAAAAAACTTCTGAGAAAGGCAATGAACGAGAACGCCTTATTTCATGGGGAAGGAGGGAAAGTGGGGGACACGAGACATGGAAATGGCCCCCCAGGGGGGCAGGGCATTTTTCCAAGTGGGTTTGGGACAGGCTTGGGTGGAGAGGCAGGGGATGGACACAGTGACCACCTGTCAAAGCCCCAAAGCAGTTTCTCCAAACCAGACGCCCCAACAGCCAGGAAGGGGGGTTCCCAACTGCCCTGGGACCGAGGGTCTCTGGGGGACCATGGCCCTCATTATAGTTCACTGAGGCAAACAGCACCCTGCCCAGGGGCTTACTTGTGAAGGACTCAAACCTTGCAAAATAGCAACACTTGAGTGAACCCAGCTGGAACAAAGGAAGTGTGAGTCAGCCCCAAAAACTTCTTTTAAAAGGCTGTGTTACGGGCCGCAGCTGCTGCACTGGGAGACGGAATTTGCATGAGCCGGGGCTGGGCTCTGGGCAGCAGCCCCCCAGCTGTCCTCAGGGACCTGTGGCCCTGGAAGTTTGCTGGACGTCCCTTCGGCTCAGCACCCACTGCCAGGGCGGGAGGCTTGAGAGAGCTGGAGGGGGCTGGGCTCCGGGAGGGGTGGCCAGGGGAGCCCTTGGACCCGCGGGGAAGGAGCCCACCGTGTGCAAGCGTTACCTCTGAGCCACACCGCCCCCTGCCAGGAGGTGTGACGTGGTCTCATTTGACAGCGAGGAAGACCGAGTCTGGTTTCCTTCCTCAGCAAGTACTGAGTGCCTGTTGCATGCCCGCTACCGTGGTGGTGAATAAAACCAGCATGGACCCTGACGTGATGCCGTTTGTAGGAGGGAGCTAGAGCTGGTTTCGGGTGATGAGCAGGTGCACATGAAGGAAATAAACCAGGAGGGGCGGGGAGAGGGTCTTTCTCAGGCTTCCTCAGCTGAGACCCAGATGATAAGAAGGAGCTGGTGGTCCAGGGTGCTCCAGGCAGAAGGAGTGGCGTGTGCAAACGCCCTGTGGTTGGAATGACCTTGAGTGCTTGAGGAACAGAAAGGCCAGTGTGGGTGGCGCGGTGAGTGGGGGCGGCGGGTAGGAAGCCCTGAGGCCCGGGCCTGGTGCAGGGCGCAGTGGTGGGGGGAGGAACAGCCTGGCTCATTTCTGTCCACCTCACCCCTCCCCCGAGGCCTGAAGAGCGGTGACAAGAGGGTAGCCAAGGATGACACTGGGTTTGGGGCCTGAGTGACTGGGGGCATGCAGGTGCCTTGACTGGTTTGAGTGAGAAACCCTAGCTGGGAGCTGGCCCTCTGTCCTTCCCCCTGGACTGGCCCCCGCTTCAGGAAGACCCAAAGTGGTCTGGCAGCACAGGGCCTCCTGGTCCCCCCTCATGGTGTCCCCCAGGCCACAGAGCTCACCCCACTCTCTCCCCTCGGCCTTTGCTCGTGCCACCGTTCCTCCTGCCGGTGGGAGCCTTCACGCATTTAGCCCCTGGAACAATGGCAGTGTCAACAGTGGTGAGCAGTGTATTTCCAAGGGGCCCAGACACGGCACGCGGAAGCAGTCGCGCTTTGCTGTTTCACGTGGCTGTACGGAAAGTGAAAAGGCTGTCACCTGCCGGGTCCCATTCATGGCCGCATCTCCAGAGCCCCACGGTGGCTACTGAATGCACAGAGGAATGGATGCGTGCACACGACCATCCCTGCTCCCTGCAAGGACTTCCTCCTCTGCTTTTACGGGAGGGACATGAGGCTCAGGGCCACGCAGCTGGGTGTGTCACGGGTGACACCTTCATGAGTCTCTCCGGCCAGCTGGGCCCACGTGACACCGAGATACCAGGCAGAGACGCACATTTTGTTGGAAATGCAACAGGGATTCTTTGGAGGGTTTTAAGAGAGAGACAGAGAGGGGCATGATTCGATGTTCATTTTTAGCAGAATGAGGGTGACCCACATTTCCCGGGGCAACCTTGCCCTCACCAGCCCCGGTAATGGGTGACTCCCCTTGAGCTCCTGTGGGTGGCTTCATGCCTCAGATGCTGCGGCTGGGGGGCTTGCAGCTAGCTGGGGGCCAGACGTCCTGCCCTCGCTCGCATCCCCTCCGCAGCCTGCAGCTGGAAGCTCAAGAAGGGGAAGCCACAAGTCAGACCAAGCCTGGACCACGGTGCCCACCGTCACCGCAGTCTTTGCTAGAAATGAGCCCGTGAGGTTTACAGGAATCAGAGCCTCTGAGCAGCACCGAATGTGAAAGCAAAACTCAGACGCATGCATGCACAAGCACACACACAGAGGCACAGGTGTGCATGCACACGCACACAAACGTGTGCATACACACGCACATCTTTGTGCACGCACTGTGTACACAGACATGCGTGCAGGCATGCACTCATGCATACACACCAATGCGCAGTACACACATGGACACAAAGGCCGCCAGCCCCTCGCTGGTGCACACACCCCCTCGGGGTTCACGGAGGGGCAGCTTCGGAAACACAAGAGAACAGCTTGCTCAGCCCAATTTGACCCCAGCCCTGTGGGACTCCCGTGGTCCCTCGCTACCTCAGCCTCAGCCGGCATCAAAGCTCACATACCTGGACTCCGTTCAAGTGCGCCTCCAGCCTGGAACACCCTGCTCCTTCCCCCCAACCACTGCCTGCCAAAGAGCCAGCGCTCACCTGCCCCATCCTCCAAAGCTCCGGGCAATTACACCGGCTCTGTCGTGCTGGGAGAGCCGGGCCAGCTTGTGCCTGTCCATAGGGGTCTTAACCTCTCTAGACCTCAGTCGCCTCATTACTAAAATCGAGATAGTTATAATTATCATAGTAACCCTACTTCTTTGAGAGGGGTCACATGGCCAGCCAGGCACATAGTAGGTGATCATTAAAAAGCTTGTTAAAACAATGAAAACAATGTCCACGACAGATTGAGGCCCTCCCATGTTTACAGCAGGTGCTCAGGCTCTCCACGCAGCAGAAGAAACTGAGGCCCAAAGGGTGACAGTGTCTTGTCCAAGGTCACCAAGGTCTGCAGTGGAGCCTGTGTCTCCTGATCCCAGCCTGGTGTGCTCTACAGGGAGACATGACCAGTATGACCCCACCCAGACCTGCCCAAGGCTGTGGTCCACACACTCCTCACAGGCCCTGCAGGGGTCCCTGCCCAGTTGGTGTCTGGGCCAGTGAGCAGGGGACCTGGCAGCTGCATGGTGGAGCAGAAGGGAAGACACAGAGGCCCAGAGAGGGGAAGGGATTTGCCTAGGGTCACCCAGCATATCAGTTTCCTGAGGCCACAGTAACAAATAACCACAAACCTGGTGGCTTTAAACAATAGAAATTGATTTTCCCACAGTTTTGGGGGCCAGAAGTCTGAAGTCAAGGTGTTGGCAGGGCCATACTCCCTCCAGAGGATTTAAGGGAAGAGCCTTCCTCGCCTCTCTCCGCTGCTGGCGGCTCCGGGCGTTCCTTGGTTTGGAGCTACGTGATTACAATCTCTGCCTCCATCTTCACGCGGCCTCCCCCTCTGTGTCCATGAGTCCCAAATCTCCCTCTGCCTTGGTTTCATAAGGACGTCTGTCCTTGGATTTAGGGTCCTCCAGTGTCCTCGTTTCCAGATCCTTTGATCCTTAATTATATCTGCAAAGATCCTTTTTCTAAATAAGGTCACATTCACAGGTCCTGGGTGCTAGAATGTGGACATATTTTTTGGGGGACACTTTATAACACATTAACTGCCATGTGGGTTGTATCTAAGTCACGCTAGTTTTGTGCCCGGGGCCTCGTGAAGCGTATGAAAACTCAGTTCTCTGAAACAAATTCAATAAGTATGTCGTGAGTCACATACAACTCAAGTGGCATGCAGTGTAAAAATTGATTCTAGTGCCTCATGAGTTGCATTTAACTCACGCACAGAAAACAAATCAAAAATAACAAATTTTTCATTAAATTAGAAAGGATCATTTTGTTTTTGAGGTGTTTATTCTATTTTCATAATAAAACACTGTGGCTCCAGGGAAAAAATATTATTTTCTACTGTGGCAGGCAAGGTGTTAACCCACTACAGCTGGTTAGCCTTGGACAGGCGATGCTCTCCCGCCATCCAGCCCTGACCTGGGGTCTCATTAGCAAGCCCAGGGCTGGCACAAGAGACAGAGTCTGGAGCCTCCTTGCCTGACTTTGAATCTTGACTTCACCTCTTATTTGCTGTGGGACCTCAGGTGAGTAACTCAGCCTCTCTGTGCCTGTTTCTTTGCCTGTAAAAAGAGGATGGCAGTCTGTACGTTGTAATGGAAATGAAATGAGTTGATGTAAAACCTCAGAACGGTGCCTTCCTGGAACCTAGAAAGCTCTCAATAAAAGTTTGATAAATAAAGACACAAAATCGCGTCTGGCACACCCTAAACACTCTGCGAACACCGGTGTGGTCCGAGCAGGCTGGTAACGTTCCAAAGGATTCCTTCCGAGCCCCTCTCTGGGTTCTCCTCCTCACCCCCAGCCACCGTTCTCCCACTTGTCACGTGGGAGTCCTGTTTCTTCACAACAACTCTGTACTCGGCAAATGTTTAAAATTGGTAGTTAACTCTACCAGTCATTCAGTATTGTTTTTTTTTTTTTTTTCCTGAGACAGAGTCTCACTGTGTTGCCCGGGCTAGAGTGCCAAGACATCAGCCTAGCTCACAGCAACCTCAAACTCCTGGGCTCAAGCGATCCTCCTGCCTCAGCCTCCTGAGTAGCTGGGACTACAGGCACACGCCACCATGCACGACTAATTTTTCCTATGTTTAGTTGTCCAGATAATTTATTTCTATTTTTAGTAGAGACGGGGTCTCGCTCTTGCTCAGGCTGGTCTCGAACTGCTGACCTTGAGCGATCCAGCCGCCTTGGTCTCCCAGAGTGCTAGGATTACAGGCGTGAGCCACCGCGCCCGGGCTCAATATTGTTTTAAAGTCTGCTGATCCTCGAAATCCTCAAATCAGGGAACAGGTGCTGAAGGGGTCTGGGATCATGGTGGCCCTTTGACAAGTGGACAAATCAAGGCTCCCTGACCACCCCCGGGAACTGAGATGGCATCAGGAGCCCCCTCCTTGGACCCTCCAAGGGCACCGCTGCTGCGGGAAATACTGCCCGGCAAGGACGCAGGAACAGAGAGTTCTGAGACCGGTGTCATCCCAGGCACCTGCAACTCCTCAGAATGTCGCCTGGGCAGAGGGGACCTGCAGGGAGCCAGGGGGTGACTGGTCTTGGGTGCGAGAAAGCTCTGCAGGGATGATGCCGATGATGACTGCAACTGTGCTGGGTGCCACTCAGGGTCACCTGCTCTGTGCCAAGGACACACCTGCTTTGCATTCACCGCCCACTCTGCAGTGAGGAACACCGGCTCCAAGAACTGAAGCGACAGGCCCGAGACCACAAAGCTGCTGGTGGCAGAGCAAGGGTTGGAACCCATGTGTGTGGGGCCCTGAAGCCCAGGATGGTTCCAGGTATGGGGGCCTCAGGCCACTCCCGCAACCACCCCGGAACCCCTCGGCCTGACCCGACCCTGACCAGGGCTGAGGAGGGGAAGACTATGTCTCCCAGCACGATCTGGCTAATCTCCTGCTTTGATCCTTCCAGTGGCTTCCTGCCAGCCTCCGGGACCGGCCTGGCTGCATGCTCCGGCCCCCACCTCCCCCGCCAGCACTCAGGGAGCTCCAGTTGTGCAGACTTTTCTGCTCTTCCTGCACACCAGGCTGGGCCCCGCCTCAGGGCCTTTGCACGTGCTGTCACCACGCCTAGGACACTCTTCATGTGTCTGGTTTTCCCCGTCTTATCAAATGCAGCTTCTGCTGAGCGTGTCTGAGCTGATGCTGATCCTACCCCCTCGCTGGTATCCTTGGTTACATCAATCTCACTTCATTTCCTACAAAACATCATTCTCCCTAAAATAATCTTATTGATGTATTTACTCGTTCACCACCTGTCTGCCCCCACTATAATGCAAGCTCAGTGTTCTAGCCTGTGAGATGAGGGCTTGAGTTTGAATTCCAGCTCTGTCTCCCTCCGTCCAGCTGTGAGTCTCTTGGTCAAGTGACTTTGCTTCTCTGAGCTTCAGTTTTCCTGTCCATAAAATGGAAACAGAAAGCCTTCCTTCCTGGATGGTTGTGAGACAGAGGGACGATCGTGGCTGCGAAGCACACTGTAGTTGCTTAATCGAACTCGCTGGCTGTTGCCTGGTGTAGACATTCGATGGCAGTTCTGTTTCCTGATTGCGATGTGCCCCACCCCTATCCTCCATCCCTCGCCAGCTGCCAGTTTTGTCTCTGGGGAGCAGAGCAGAACCAAGGCAGATCTGTGGTCTGCCACGGGTGGGTGGGGCAACTTTTGGGTCCCCCCACCCCACCTGATTTCCAGGCAGGCTACCTGGGCACGGCAGTCCAGACACGGGTCCAGGTGCCAGACTCCCGACCCGGACAGTGAAGGGCGTGCCCGCTGGAGTCTATTACACAAGCCCTCGGACCTCATCTTCTTCCTCTGTGAGATGGTTTCACATTCCTGATCTGGGAGTTTCGGAATCCAGGAAGCCACGAAAAATGCTCCTTTCTGTGGCTCGTTTCTGCCTGTTGTCCCCAGGTGGGAGGTGGAGGGTGTCAGAGGGCACATGGGTCGGGGTGAGGAGGCTCCAGATGCAGCCGGGCCCCTCCTGGGATGGGAAGTCCTTCTCCTCCCGCCTGCCCTGCAGACAGACAGGAGGCTGGGCCCCGGCAGCAGCAGAGCCCCGGTGCAAGTCAGGCCGCGTCCAGCTCACCAGCGTTTACGGCGGCCCTGCGAGGGGGCGGCAGGGCCCGGCCAGACACCGGGAGAGGGAGTGACTGTGCCCCGCGTGAACACCGGCAAAGGCGGTTTACTGAGAGAGCGCTTACTCTGCGTCTCGAACTCCGAGACTCCACTTGTATGTTGGCATCACCCTCACACACAACCCCATGAAGTCAGTCTCTACAGGTGAGGAAACCAAGGCACAGAGAGGTTATGCAGCGGCCCGTGCTCACTCAGCATGTCGGTGAGGAGCCGATTCTGACCTCGCACACCAGTTCCAGAGCGGCACGCTGAGTGGCTCAGCTCCACGCCTTTCGGGGACCAGGATCTAGGCGAGGGAGTGAGTCACAGGGGCAGGTGACAAGGAGCCGTGCAGGGTTGTCTGGGGTCCCCTACCAAGGGGACAGAAAGACATCCAAGGCCGGGGCAGGCGGGGCAGGCAAGGGAGGGCAGCGGCTGCTCAGAGGAGGCCCGAGGATCACCACCAGGGAGGGAGGGACGGCCGGGGGTGGGCCCCACAGTCGGCGCAGGAAGGGGCGACACAGCAGCTGCCAGACGCCTGAACCCCGCGCTCCCTTTGAAGCGTAATCCCACTTCTTGGAAGCTCTCCTAAGGAAAGTCTCCCCTTCCTCCCGCGGGGGCCGCGCACAGCAGCAAAGTGGGCGGCTTTGTCTCCCGGCGGACTAGACCACACGCGTGTCCCGAGACAGGCAAGGCTGCCTCCGCCCCCCCAGCACCCGGTAGGGAGGGTGTGTGGGGCGAGTGTCTGCAGAGGACGGGTGGGGGGTGGGGACGGGAGAGGGCGAAGGGGCCCTGTGGGTGGCCGGGCCCCCGGGGAGGGTTCGTTAACCATTCTGAGTTCATCTTCAGATCATTCTTGGGCTGTATTTTTTTTTTTCGGTGTTATTTTATGTTGTTTAATTGCCTCTCCATGTAACATCTAGAATCATCTGTGTGTGTGTGTGTGTGTTTGGAATCTTTTTTACTGAAGCACAACCTACACAAATTAAAGTGCACTAGTGTTAAGTGCACAGCTCGGTGACTTTTTATACACGGGCACACATGTGTTAGCCACGACTCAGATCAGACTCTGATCTTGGCTACTCCAGGTGTGGGCCTTGGACCAGCGGCACTGGCCTCGCCAGGGAGCTTGCTAGACATGCAAAACCGCAGGCCTCACCGGCACCCAGGCCAGAGTCCGCTGCACAAGACCCTAGGGGACCGTGTGCTGGGTACGGCAGAGAGTGCCGGTGCGGAACTAGGGATGGGTGCTCCCGAGCCTCGGAGTAGACGCCCTGTGCCGTGGGGCGGGGGCGGCTCAGAGGTGCTTCTGCCTCACTCGTCACCCAGGCCGGAGCCTGAGGCCCAGCACTCCACACCACCCGGAGAGCCTTTCCAGCCCCCTCAATCCACTGGCAAGAGGGGACCATCCCAAGCTAATAGAATAGGTCACTAATAGATCCACGGCACCAGATACCCCAACCAGGCCACTGGCCTGTGACCTTGCCACTTTGTGCCTCAATTTACTCACCTGCCCAACCTGCCTCCCACGGCAGTGGGAGTACATACTATAGACACTGGGGTCAAGGTCAAGGTGCCCGGCAGTGTCTCAGGCATGTGCCTACACCGCCTCACTGAAGCCACACAACGAGCCTGTAAGGCAGGAACTGTTATTATCATATCAATAACAATAGATTAGTGTGAAAATCAGCATATCCATAATAATATCAATATCGTGCCATTTTACAGGTGAGAAAACCGAGGCTGGGAGAGATTAAGCGACTTGCCTGAGATGGCTACGAAGCGGGGCAGCCAGGACTTGAACCCAGACTGTTTGACTCCAAAGCCCTAATTAATTTCAACCTGAATCTCCCATACAATGAGCAACACAGGGTGTCTCTCCAGCAAGCTAACTGAAGAAAGAAAGCTTCTTTCTCTTAGTCCGTCCACAGTGGGTGGAAAACAACCAATAATAATGTATGCACTTGATTTAAACAAAAATTCAAAGCATGCGAAGACTTCACAGAAAGAAGCCGGCTTCCCTCCCAGCCCTGGAGGCAGCTGCGTGATCACTGTCTCTGCGCCAGCCCACGCCTCCTTTCTTCCCACTTCCGTGAAGGGGAGCACATCCCGCTTGCACCACCGGTCCTCCGTTTATCACCGTGCACTGTGCCCCTCATCGGCCCACAGAGGCTGCCTGGCGGGCTTCACGTGGCTGCTCTGTCGTCCCCTGGCCGCTCCATGCCGCTGGGTGTGTGGCCTGTTTCTAGTTGTTTATGCCCATGGGCACTGCTGTGCCGAGTCACCTGTGGTCCTGCCTCCCAGAGGTGGGACCGCCCCACCCCCGGGTGTGTATGACTTTGACCTTGGCAGATACAAGGACACAATTTCTTATCTGCCGCCCTTGCACGGAGGCCCGAGATCCCCGGCACCTCCAGTGCCCAGCACAGGAAGGGGAAGGACGGCCCTTTCCAAGAAACTGAAAGTAAAACCGCAGAAACGGGTTGGCAGCTCCCGAAAACTGGATGTGGCTGTGTGGCTGTCAGTCCAGAGATAAGGGCCAGGAGGACCCCTTTCTGTGACAGTCCTGGGGTGAAAGCCTGGCCTCCCCCATCCACAGCCACCCAGGCTTGAGCCTTGCTTGGACCAGGGCCGGGAAGGCCGTGGAAGCTTTTCCATGTGTTCCACCGGGAATCAACAGGTATGTGGCTCCCTGTGCCAGGCCACATTGGTGCCGGCCTCCTCCGGGCCAGGCAGAGTCTTCGCTTTAAATTCTGCAGCCGTCCGTTGAGCGCTAGCTGGGCGCCAAGGACTGTTTCAAGCACGGCACAGACATTGGCTCCTTTAATCCTCACAAACATCCTATGAAGTGGGTGCTGTCTTACGCCCATTTCACAAACCAGGAGACTGAGCCCAGACAGGTGGAGCACTGAGGTGCACCCAGGGATGCACAGCCAGTGAGTGGCTGTCTTCGTCCCCAAGCTCTGGGCGGGGGCTGTCACCGTTGCTCCATCGTTCCGTGGCGAGAAGAACGGCTGACAGTTCTCGGGACCCTTCGCCGGACAGGAGCTGGTTTTCAAGGCCCTCCCACCAGAGATTCTGCACGGCCGTCTCAGGTTGCCGCCCCCACCCCAAGCCTGTGGCCTGGGCTTCACCAGTGACCCCTAAGCTCCATCACCTCAAACGAGGAGCTGCCCCCAGCACACCCACCGGAAGGCGCAAAATGAAAACAGCAAAACCAAGCGAGGTGAGGATGGGACCAACCGAACGCTCACGCGCTGCTGCTGGGGGCGGGAGCTGGTACAACATTCTAGAACTCTGTTTGGTACCAATGTTTTGAGGCTGGACACACGCATGGCTTACGACCCTACGATTCCTCTTCCAAGTATAAGCCAAAGAGAAACGCATCTGCGCACTCACATCAGCGCTGCTCGTGACAGCTCCACGCCGGGAAGAGCAGAACTTGCTGAGAGCAGGTCAGATAAGCAAATCGTGGTCTGTTCGTGCAGCGGGATATTACACAGCAACGACGACGGAGGGACGAAACTGAGCACATCGACGCAGAGGACGCACAAGGACATCACGCGCAGAGGAAGAAGCCAGACAGAAAGGAACACGTTCCGCATGATTCTGTTTATACGAGTTCGAGAACAGGGGAAGAACTCCCTGGAGACCGTCTGCTCTCCAGGGAGCCGGGGCAGGGCGGAGGGAGCTCGGGGGCTGGCATCGCTTCCACCTCCGTGTGGGCGGTCGCCACACGCGCGTGTACGCATGCCCAATTCTACGGAAGATTTCTGTGCTTTTCTACGCATGTTATACCATAACAATTAAAAAAAATTTTAATTGTAGTAAAATCCACAAGCCGTAAAATCTGCTGTCTTCGCCACTTTTAAGTGCACAGTTCAGCGGTGGTTTGTGCTTTCACGTTGTGCAACCGTAACCGACGTCCTTCTCACAGTCTTTCCATCTTACAAAACTGAAACTCGACACCCGGGAAGCAACTCCCCGCATCCCCCTCCCTCCAGGCCCTGGCGGCTGCTGGTCCGCTTTCTGTTTCTACGCTGCTCCAGGTGCCTGGTAGAGATGGAGTCACCGGATACATGCTTTCTCGTGACGGCTTGCTTCACTGGGCACCACGTCCTCAAGGTTCAGCCACGTGGTAGCACGTGTCAGAATCTCCTTCCTTTCTGAGGCTGAATTACATTCCAGCGTGTGTCGTCTTAGCGTGTTCGGGCTCCCTGTAACAGATGATGTGAACTAGGTGGCTTGTGAACAACAGGAGTTTATTTCACACGGTTCTGGAGGCCGGAAGGCCAAGGTCAAGGTGCGGCAGATCTGTCTGGCCAGGGTCTGTTTCCCGGTTCGCAGTGTCTTCCTGCTGGGTCCTCACATGGCGGGAGGGGGAACAAGCTCTCCGGGGCTTCTTTCTTAGGGCGCCAAGCCCGTGCGTGAGGGCTCTGTCCTCATGATCTAATCGCCTTTCAAAGGCCCCACCTCCTAATATAGCGTCACCTTGGGGGTTAGAATCTCAACAGACAAGGGCTGTCTGGAAAGTCTCCAGCCATTGTTAATATGATGAGAACATATGCTGTGGCTGGATACTTTCCGAACAGCCCTCGTATGAATTTGGGGTGGGGACACACACATTCCAACCGTAGCATATGTACATACCACTTCGTGTCTGTCCATTCGCCCACTGACGGGCATCTGGGTGGCTTCCACCTTCTGGCGGTCGTGAATAGCGCTGCTATGAACATGGGTGGACAAACGTGAAATCACTTCGTGTCACTATTTCACACACAGAATGAAAGGGCACCGGCAGGCGGGACAGAGGCTCTGAGGCTGAGTTCTGGAGCCAGATGAGGTCGGAAACCCAGCCAGTCCCACTCTGTCACCCAGGCCAGAGTGCCGTGGTGTCATCATAGCTCACTGAGACCTCAAACTCCTGGGCTCAAGGGATCCTCCTGCCTCAGCCTCCCAAGTAGCTGGGATTTCAGATGCACGCCACCACGCCTGGCTAATTTTTCTATTTTTTGTGGAGACGGGGTCTCGCTCTTGCTCAGACTGGTCTCGAACTCCTGAGCTCAAACGATCCGCCCGCCTCGGCCTCCCAGAGTGCT
>CAUYSK010065812.1:0-38616 GCA_963575035.1 Avahi laniger
ACAACAATATACTTTGGTACATGGTATTTAGAGGACAAAACTATACAGATCTTCTGGAACCATAAAGAGCAAAGGGATTGAAATTGTTTTCCTTTGGGGAAATATATTTTGATTAATTATGTTGATTAACCTTCCAAAATGCCCAGGGGTTAGATTAATCTAGTATATTGTGAAGCGTGTTCTGCTAGTTGCTTTTAGATGCTGTGGTGGAAAAAAAAGGAGGAGGCTGAGGCAGTAGGATCGCTTGAGCCCAGGAGTTTGAGGTTGCTGTGAGCTAGGCTGACGCCACGGCACTCACTCCAGCCAGGGTAACAGAGTGACACTCCGTCTCAAAAAAAAAAAAAATATGGTTTTTATAAGATAACAGAAATAAGAAAAGGACTTTCATGAGGATTCTTTTAGAAGAAAAAGCATCATCACTAGGTGCAATTCTGGATATCTCAGAAAAAAATTAAAGAATTCTTTGATATTATTTGGCCGTAAAATAAATAGCTTTGGGGGATGCTGCAGAGGACAGATTGGAAGCATATATTAATAGAAACTGACCAAAATGTTTCAGAAACTGCTGGTTGATTTCCAAAAGAAAGAGCTAAAAATATACTCCTATACTCAACAAAGAAAGTTCTGGAGATCGGCAAATACTTTGTCGTTATTGTGCTTTTATCTCAAGCTTGAAAATAAGAATGGAGCCTTTTTTCAATTTACTGAGATTAATAATTCAATAATAAACGACCTCTTCATTTGCTTACCTTAGGCAGCTGTCTTTAGAGGCCCTCTGCTATTTTTAAACCTGGTGGGCGGTTCAAAATATCTAAGATGGCTCCGGAAAAATGGCGGATTAGTGGTGACCTCCTGGCTGTCTGCTCCCAGAGTAGCAGGTGAAGAACGCAGACAGATACACCCTAGTGGATCGCTCTCCCACAGGAACCGCATCACGAAGCTGCAGAGAAGCAGTGCCAGACAAGCAGCACTGGAGGAAAAAAAAGGTAAATTGGAGAATTGACCACGAAGTCTGGAGAGTGTGAGATACACAATAGGGAACAGAGCGTGGGACTGTGCCTGTCAGCTGGCTGGGGCAGTGTGACCTGACACACAGGAAGACGACTCTTCCTCCACCGACCTCCACATCTTCTCAGGCAGGGAAGCGCCTAGAGTCAGTGTGAAGTTGTGGCAGGGGATGGCAGGCTGTGTGGAGAAGAGACAATAGCGGGAAACATTTTGAACTCTCCAGTGCTCTGTGCTAGGTTCTTACTGAGCAGAGGAGGGACTGGTCTCAGTGGACACTTCCCAGGTCCTCAGGAGGGAGTCTGGAGACAGACACCTCCCCTCTGGCGGTCATTGGAACCATAACAAAGGAGGTGAATGCTGCAAGGGAGGCTCTGCCCTTGGAAACAGCTGAACATTCCGCTGGCGCAAGTTGGGACAGAAAGTACAGGAGCCCCTGTTGGACTGATGTGAGACACTAGGTCAGGCAAGCAGTGGGGACAGCCTGCAGCTAGTTGAGACAGCCTGCCAAACCCAGCACCCGCTGCCCCCCAACAGCCACCATTTTGGAGCTCCACAGCCTAGAAATGCTGTGGCAAGTTGCGGTTCTGGACACCACCTCTTCCCCAGCCCAGCAGGGCAAGCTCCGGCAATGGTCTCAGGTAATCCCCCTGCCCCTGCCTGGCAGAGCAGGCCCTGCCCTTGGAGGAGGGCAGTAAGGAGAGAAGCCGCTTTCTGAACATTCCTCCCCCAACTCGGCCACTTGCCTTTTCACATGGGCATGTTAAACCCCACCCTTAGAGGTGCGCAGTGGTGAGAGAGGCCACTTTCTGGGCTGGGACACACAGTGGCCTCAGGTGGCATTCCTCCCCTGGCCCGAACGCTTTTCTATGGTGCTTCTGGGGTAAATCCCGTTCTTGGAGGTGGGAAGTAATAAGAGAAGCCACTTCTTGGGCTGAGACGGCGGAGGCCTCAGGCAGCGCCCCTCCCCCAGCCCATTGGCCTGACTTTCCAGCGGAGTAGACCCCACCCTTGGAAGAGGGGAGAAATAAGACATGTTCTGGGCTGGGACCTGTGGTGGTCTCAGGCAATGCCTCTCCCCTAGCCCGGCAAGACAGACTCTGCCCTCAGAGGCAGAGAGAAGGGAGAAAAATTGCTTTCTCTGTGCAACTGGCATGAACTGTGGGACCTTGGAACTAAGCAAAAGGGAGCAGACTATTGATTCAGTCCAGAGGGTTGGTTTTGATCATCTGATAAGAACATAACACTAAGGCTTGCAGTTGGCACCCAGGCCACTGCCAGCTTTGGGGCTTGTGGACTGGGAAGGAAAATCCTATCCAGAATCCTCTGCAATTGCACCAATTGACACCCCCCACCTGGAGCTGCCTCACAAGTCTGGTGAAAGAGCCCTGAGTAACATTAGCAGCTTTCCCCTAGCAGCACATCAAGCAACCACAGAAGTATAGGCTCTCAGGCTTGTAGGTACATCTTGTCCTTACCTCACCTAAAGTGGCAACAGGGCTCAAGTTACACTTGGGTGTGACAAGACATTTCCCAAAGATTGGGGCACTTGTATACTCCATTAAGGGGTTTAGAGCACAACACAAAGGCATTGGAATACCTTGACAATTGACTCCTTCACACAAACTACAAGCAACAACAGAGAGGGTAACCCCATAGCTCAACACAGCGCCTTCCATCTCGAACTATTGGAGGGCAGTGGAGTCACACACTCAAGAGTGGTTGACCAACTGGGAGCTTAAGCAAGGGGTCCAAACTCACTAATCTCCTTTGGCAAGAGATGAAGACAACAGGTCAGAGATAATCCAACAGGCTAAAACACCTCTAAGACAATACAGGATAAGAGCACATCTCCCCAAAACTGTCAAGGAACGTCCCTTTGGGAACTTGGTGATAAGGCCACAAACCAGCCCCAGTACCCCCAGTTCTTGACAAAGTAGCCTGATGAGAAAGAATCAGTGAAAGAACACATGAAACATGAAAGATCAGAGAGAAAAGTCACCCCCAAAAGAAAATATTTTTAACTCTATCAATAGATACCAACTTACACAATATGATTAAACTGATAGAGGAAGAATTCCAAATATGGATTGTAAGAAAACTCAAAGGAATTGAAGAGAAAATAGACCCCAACATAAAGAAGCCACAAGAACAATACAAGAAATAAATGAAAAATTCTCTAAAGAAATTGAAATACTATAGAAAAACTGAACAGAAATTCTGGAAATGAAAGACACATTTAGGAAACTACAAAACACAGTGGAAAGCCTCAAGAACAGAATGGATCACATAGAGGAAAGAATCTCAGAGCTTGAAGATAATGCCTATATGCTAAACAAATGAGATGAAGAAAAAGAACACAGAAACAGGAGACAAGACCAAAACATACGAGAAATGTGGGATTATCTAAAGAAGCCAAATGTAAGAATCACAGGCATCCCAGAGAGAGAAGAAGAAAATACACAAGGGCTGGAAAACTTACTTCATCTAATACTGGAGGAAAATATGCCTGGCCTGGCCAGAAATCTAGATATCCACATACAAGAAGCACACAGAACTCCTGGGAGACTCAATGTGAAAAGGCAGTCACCGAATCATGTAGTTATTAGACTGACCAAAGTAAACATGAAAGAAGCAATCTTTCGAGCAGTGAGGCAAAAACAACAAATAAACTATAAAGGAAAACCTATCAGACTGACTGCAGACTTCTCAACTGAAACTTTACAAGCCAGAAGGGACTGGGTGCCTATCCTGAATCTTCTAAAACAGAATAATAGCCAACCTAGAATTCTCTACCCAGCAAAACTAAGCTTCATTTATGAGGTAGAAATAAAGACCTTCCCAGACAAGCAATTGCTGATGGAATTTGTGTCCAGACCAGCCCTACAGGAAGTACTCAGACCTGCATTACACACTGAACAGTGCAATAGACACTCTCCAAAGTAAAATCATTCAAGAGTTAAAGTCTAGAACCTGGATTCCATGATGGCTTAAGGAGTAAAACAAAATAATAGGAATTCACCCAACAATATGAATGGAAATCTACCCCAAATATCAATCCTCTCAATAGATGTGAATGGCTTGAATTGCCCTCTGAAGAATCTCTTTTCAATAAATGGTGCTGGGAATATTGGATAACTACATGCAGAAGATTGAAACTGGATCCCCACCTCTCACCTCTTACAAAAATCAATTCTAGATGGATAACAGATTTAAACCTAAGTCATGAAACCTTAAGAATCCTGGAAGAAAGTGTAGGGAAGACTCTTTGAGACCTTGGCCTAGGCAAAGAATTTATGAAGAAGACCCCCCAACGCAATCACAGCAGCAACAAAAATAAATAACTTGGACCTGATCAACTTAAAAAACTTTTGCACAGCCAAGGAAACTCATTAGTGTGAATAGACAGCTTATAGAATGGGAGAAAATATTTGCTTTCTACACATAGATAAACTGCTGATAATTGTTATCAGCATCTGTCTAGAACTCAAAAAAATCAACAAGAAAGAAATCAAACTACCCCATCAATAAATGGGCAAAAGACATGAACAGAAACTTTTCGAAATAAGACAGAATAATGGCCAGCAAACATATAAAAAAATGTTCAACATCTCTAATCATTAGGGAAATGCAGATCAAAACCACAGTGAGATATCGCCTAACCCTAGTCAGATTGGCCTTTATAAAAAAATCCCACAACAACAAATGCTGGTGAGGATGTGGAGAGATAGGAACACTCTTACGCTGCTGGTGGGGCTGCAAATTAGTGCAACCTCTGTGGGAAAGAATTTGGAGATACCTCAAAGAGCTAAAAATAGAAATACCATTCGATCCAGCAGTAGCACTATTAGGAATCTACCCAAAGGAACAAAAGACATTCTATAAAAAAGACATCTGTAGTTGAATGTTTATGGCAGCACAATTCACTATTGCAAAGATGTGGAAACAACCCAAGTGCCCCTCAATCCATGAGTGGATTAATAAAATATGGTATGTGTATACAGTGGAATACTACTCAATTACAAAAAATGACGGTGATGTAGCACCTCTTATATTTTCCTGGATAGAGCTTGAGCCCATCCTCTGAAGCGAGATATCACAAGAATGGAAAAACAAGCACCACATGTACTTGCCATCAAATTGGCACTGACTTATCAACGGTGCTCACACAGTAGTAATAGTCTTTTGGAGGTTGGGGATTGGGGGTGGGTAAACTCACAACTAATGGACACAGTGAGTGTTGTAGGGGGGAAAGGGCATGCCTCAAATCATGGCTTGGGTGTGGCAAAATAATAACATGTAACCAAAATGTTTGTACCCCATAATATCCTGAAATAAAAACAAATCCAAGATATGTAGCTTAAGAGAATAAACAGGTAAATACAATTATCTGTATCTTTAGGTAATCTAAGGACAAACCAGGATCTTTTTCTGATTAGCTGCACAAACTTCAACAACCCAAAAGCCTTGTTTATGCTTCATCTTCCTCCACTATGAAATAAGCAAATTGGATTAGATGGGGTCTACAAACTTATTGGCTCTTATTTCTGTGATTTTGTACACCAAACTGTTTAAGTGTGGCTGACACCAAGGAGTGGGCATTTGTGGGAATGTCACTGTCCATGTTATTTGCCTTTACTACAGCTCTTCTTTATTTTTTTAATGATGAGCATGTATTGCTTTTTTAAACAGAAACATCAATATCGATTTTTTAATCTATTATTTTAAGATAAGTGAAATAATAGAATTCTGCTGCCTTTGTTGCATACCATGGCTGAGCTCCACTAAGTGTCATCTAGAAATAATCCTTTATCCACACATTTTAAACACCTGGCAGAGTAAAGAGTAAGCCTCCTTTTACACTCAGAGGGGATCAGTTTCACTGGTCCTTTTAGTGAATAAATACCTCATTCTTTTCAATCTTTTCTTTTCTTTCCCAACTTTATTTTACATACCGTCACAAGTGACTTGACTGGGCCCCTCACACTATCTGACCAAACCCAGCGTGATTGGAACCTCTGAAAAGAAAACCCCTTGCGTTTCCCTTTTGATCGTTTTAAGAGTATGTCAATCTCTGTGTATCACTTTCTTGTTCTAGCAAGAATAAGTCTGGTTGTCACTGCCAGGTCATTATCAAATTTCTCCTGCTTTTGTGATAAGCGTTTGGGATTTCAACTAACTAAAGGAGGGCTCCCTGAGACTGTTGCTGGAGCTGAGTTCCCTGAATTATCTCCATCTGGCCCACATCTCAGTGCATCAGTGGAGCTAAGGCCTGACAGCTGGATTATAATGTTGCCTTTGTGTCACATGAAAAAGTTTCCTATTTGTCTGTCAAATGTAAATTTACTGGGTCTGGCATCCATAAGGTATTTTTCAGGAAAGAATGCTTTTGGAGGTGGTCTAGTTTGAGTTTTGTAGCAGCCAGGGATTTAGGGGGTTTTGTGTGTGTGTGTTTTTTAATCTATACTTTAAACCATTCCTTTAAAAAGAATTGTCCTTAGGCCCAGAAATATTCATCAGGCAACTTTATTTCTATTGGTTTCCATCTTGATGAACTATAACATGAACCTATTTGCCCAGCTATGCAATTATGAAGAATAACCCAGGATTTGGATAAATAACCCCACAGAGTATCTGGCTCCAGTTGCCACCCAATACTGTAACTAGAATGACTTCATCTCATCTGGGTGGCTAGGTCTGATGTGTCAACCACAAGAGAGATTGACACCTCCCCTCCTATTTTTCCCACTTTGCTCCCCAGTGCTCTTACAATAGCAGATGCTATTGTCATTACTGTGTTCCTAGGCACCTACACCACTGCTTCTGGCTATTCAAAGCTGATTTCATTTTCCACCATCTTATAAGCATGCTACTAAGAAGTGCTTTTCTCCCCAACAAATAAAAATGAGGATGTTCTCCATTGTCAGTTATTGTAGGCATTAGCCACTGTATGTATTTTCTAGGGCTGCTGTAACAAATTATCGCAGACTTGGTTGCTTACAACAGGAATTTATTCCCCCAGAGTTCTGAAGGCAGATGTCCAAAAGCAAGGTGTCAGCAGGACTGCACTTCTGAGGCCTCTAGCGGAGTGCGCTTTCTTGCTGCTTCCACCTTTGGGTGGCTCCCATGTTTCCTGGTGGTGGCTGCATCACTCCAATCTTTCCCTCCATGGTCACACTGCCCCTTCCTCTTCTTTTTGTCTCCTCCTCTGTGTGTCTGGGTGGAATCTCCCTCTGCTTCTATTTTATAAGGTCACTTGTGATGATATGTAGGGCTCACCTGGATAATGCAATGTAATCTCTTCATCTCAAAATCCTTAATTTAGTCACATCTACAAAGACATGTTTACAAATTCCATCGATTCAGACTTGATAGTTTTGAGCAGCCATTATTCAACCAATTCAGTCAGCCACTGAAGGTCTGGGCCATAAATGTTTTACCTCTTCAAATCCTTAGGAAAAAAACAATTTACAGTTTCCTATGTTGAAGGATTGATATCAGGTATCTCCATGTCTATTTATATGATATCACCATGAACTATTCTCATAATTTACCTCATTAACCCTGAATATCTGTCCCAAGATGGGGCACTTGTCCTTCAATTTTTCCTACCTTAGAATGATTTCCTACTTCCTTCATATGTTTTCCTCACTTTCTCCTTGTTCTCTGAAAAACAGTATTTATTCTTTTGATTAACAAAAGTATTTATTATATTAAAGACTACCATTATCTCTCCTGGTCTTCTTTTCTTCAACAAATATTTCTTGAGTTCCTATAATGCTCCAAACTCTCTGAGAGCAATTGACTCTTAATCCCAAAGTCCCTTACCGTGAACTTACCCAGGAGTCCTAAACACATTCGTGAAAACATTCTTGTAGCCTGTATTGCCAGTAAAATCCTCAATGTGAACAGGCATATGTGCAGATATGTGTAGCCAAGCCTCTTAAAGCTAAGGACAGCTAGATATACCCCCATTGAAATCCCCAAATTTTAAGTGATTTTTGGCACACTCAGTGTATCCCTAGAGGTCCTGCTAGAGTACCCCTAGTAAAGCATGAAGCCAGGCAGGGTGGCAGTGAGCAACTGTAGGTTGAACAGAATGGTTTAAACATCTCAACTCTAGGATCACCTACCTCACCAAGGGGAGGTGACAAAATCAATAGTCTGCTGTGGGTGGTGGATTCCTAAGAGGTAGGAAACTAAATGCTCCAAAAGCCCAGGAGAAAATCACTCTATCCTGGAGATCCAAAAACTAGCACAAAGGAATTTTCAGATGACAAGATAGTTGGGCAGGGAGCCATGTGAAGGGAATCTTCCTGTAGAGAAGCCAGGAATTACATTGAGCAACAAAAATTTTAAGCTTATTTTTCAAATTATAAACTTAATATATACTTAGTGTAGAAAACTTGGCAAGTACAGAAAATGTATTTTAAAAGACTAAAATTATTCATAATTCCCATCACCCAGGTAGAACCACATTTAACATTTTGCTGTGTTTCCATTAAATCTTTATGTCAAAATGCCTAAGTTTGTTGTTCATTGTAACTTTGCAGTTATTTTATATATACTATTTTGAATTTTACTTTATTTTTCACTTAACATTGCACAGAGAACATTTTCTCCTTTTATTAGGCATTCATTTCAAACATGATTTCAGTGAGTGCATAATATCTTATTATGTAATTTGACCTAAGCATTCTTCATTGTTGGATATTTGTTTTACACTTTATACTATATAAAGGATGCTGGGGCAAGCATCTTAGTGCATAATTCTTTATATAAGTCATTGATTATTACTACAAGTTCCTAGATGTAGAAATAGTATGTCAAGAACGTTAACACTTTTAAGATTCCTGACACATAGTAAATAATTCAATTATCAGATCATATGTAAATAACTTAATATAGTTCCTGGCATATAGAAATTCTAAATTAATGCTAGCTAATTCTTAATAATAATTTTCTATTCAAAATAATTATGCCAATTGGCATTTCCATTGCCATATCCTTTTAACTACAATCTTATTAGAAACACTTCTCTGAATCCCCTTTGAAGTCAGGGGATGAGTTTCAAGTTCTGACCGCCCACCCACCCCCAGGTTCTGTACTGGTTTCAGATGGGGCACGTACTGTATTTCAGTCTCTCTGAACCGAACACTTAGAAATGATCCAATGTGTTTGCATCCCCTCTCAACCTGATCCCTTCGGGCCATGCTGTAAATAGCTTACATTTTGTAACATGTGATGATGGACTGACACCCAGAAATGAGCAGACGGCACAATATCCACATGAAAATGAGAATTGTTCTATGTGGTTTGGTATCCTCTAAGGAATAACGTTCTATTTTATCTAAGCCTTGTCCACAGAAAAACTATCAAGGTTAATTTTCCATTTCAGAAAGCACTCAGCATATTGTTACTGTGAACAGTTGCTTCTCCCTCCCATAGTTTGAAAGGCACTTTTGATTTAATACATGGAGTTGTATTATAGCTGCCCTATACTTGAACATAAGGATGATTTATAAGGGTTTCTTACAAGTGTGTGCTGTGCAATCTAAAAGGGCTGACCTTTGGTCGTTCTCAAAATTGGGAAGAAATTAGCTCATTAAAAGACAATATCATATCCTTTATTCAGCTGTCATGAAGTTCAACTTGAAATATAATATATTTTAAGCTTAAGCTTGTATTCTATCCAACTCTGGTTTTGATATCACACTTCATATGATTGCAACAGCAGTTCAATATGTTTTGTGTAATTCTATGAAATTTCACCCCAATGTTTCTTATGATAGCAAGGATTCAGTTATACTGCAAGAAAAATCATGTCCTCTTAAAGTTTCATCATGAATTTCTCTCATTTTACCTCTAAGTCTATATGTGGCCATTATCCAAGTCCCTCAGCACCAGTATTACAAATGAATTCTACTGTATAACATCATTAGCTACACACATTACATCAATTAGGGTATTCATTTCAGTTGGAAGGTCAGGGGTGGGGTTTCTGCCCAAAGGCCCATAACTTTCTATATCATGATCCATGTGTTCAGCATTAGATTCATATTTTAGATGGTGACAACTAAAACACTACAAATAAGTATTCAAGATATACTAAGTAAAGACAAATATTTTAACCTATGATCTCAACACACACACTCTGATGACTGTTTAGGCAGGGGACACACCGTATTCTTCATTATAATAAGTGTTTCAAACAGTGCCATGTAGTAGAGACTATTTTTATGAAACAAAGAAAATGAGAGAAGAAAGTTAAGGAAAGGAATAAAAGGACAAGACAGAGGAAGGGAGAGACAGAGGGGAAAAAGAAGGAAAGAAGGAAGGAACGAAGGAACGAAGGAACGAAGGGATGGAGGGAAGGAGGGAAGGAGGGTATAGATCAGAGTAACATACCACATGCAACATACTTGAGTCTTGCACTTGCCTGCTTCTGGCCAACCTGTCCTCGAAGTTCAGTGGACAGATGATTTGTGCTGATTCATGACCATTGTCAGACCAGACCTTGACTTAGTCACCTGCCTTCATTTTCTTTTATTGCTGATTTTGGCATTGTAATACAACCTTGTAATACAACGAAGTTGTTTGTTGGGCTTGTGGTCTCCAGGCCCAATTACTACCCCTAATCTGCTGTTCCGATTGACTTTTTTCTTTGTTCCAGGTTCCTCTATGTGCACCATTGATTTGGTTTGGAATTTTCTAAACTGGACCTTGGTTAAATTTGCCATTTAAACAGGAAGAACCAAATTCCCTTGTGTTGAATATTAACCTCATCATAGTTTCATATGGCCCAGCTATTCCAAAAGAATCTATACCTATATTTCCCTGGAACTCTAGATTTTTAACTGACTGAAAGTAATTACAAATATCTTCATGACTTTGTAAGAGCAGCTAGTAGAACTCAAAAATGATCCTTAAATGAAGTTTTGGAAGGATTTTTACATCTGCACAAGCAGTGTGAAGGTAGACTAACGTAAAGAAGAGCCAAATGTAAACTCTCTGGTATTCTCTCTCTCTGTCTCCCCATCTTGCTGTCTCTCTGTCTCTCTTTCTCTCTCTCTCTCTCTGACACACACACAGACACACACACACCCCGACAAGAGTGTTTGAGTGTTTTTCTTAGACTTAGGTAGTCTGTCTTTGATCATGGCGGAAAAAATATAACCTTATATTTATAACCTTATATTTCAAATCTGAGCTCTAATATTTACCATTGTGTGACATTTGTGTATGCATCTTTTTAAGAATAATGACTGATATGTTGCTTTTTTAAAATATAAAACTGAGATATACTCACTGTCAGAAATTTAGAATAAATAAAGAATGAAAGTCACCTGTAATCTATTACCCTAAGTGCTAAAGTAAATTTTACCAGGTTAATTTTTTCTCTATTTTTATGTGATTCTCTGAGTCTTGCGAGTCTTTAGCTTATTTTTTAAAAAATAGATGTGTGTATATATACACATATACACACACAAATATATAAATAATGTTATATTCTAAATTTATAATAAATACATTTATAATATAATAAATTATATTTTAAATTTATCAATATCTAGGAAGTATTTTCTCTCATCAAATAATAACATACTAATTTTTCATTTTTTGCATTGTACACATAAATATACTATAATTTATTCAACTAATTAGCTTTGAGTCATTTAGATTATTTCTAACTTAGTTACTTAACATTTTGATATTGTTTCTTCAACCATATAAATACAAAAAAAAAAGAATTAGTAACTTCAAAGGACAGGGATTAAAGTATCTGACACAGTGGTTGGCACAAGTATTGAATAAGGATTAGTTTCTCTTTTTCTTTCCTAAAATGAGATTTCATTGTCTCCCACATTCTTCCAATGAGAAATTAACCAAGACTAAAATGAGATATAAGTAAATATTGCATGAATTGTCAAGAAGTACTGATAATTTGGAAAAATAAACAAATAAGGAGAGATTGCCTTTTCATACTATTACTGGGAGCTATAAGTGAATTTTAAATTGAATCAGTCTGAACCTAAAATTGTGAGATGATTTTATAGTACATTTAAGAGAAAACAAAATTTTAGATCATTTTTATAGAGTGAAATTTACTTTATAATATACAATCAATTTTTAGAAATTAATTTAAAAGTTATAAAAGTAGAACTATTAGGAATTTAAAAGTTACAAAAGTAGACCTATTTCAAAATTAAATAAATTTATTTTACTTGTCCATATTTTAAAATTAATCTGGTAAGCACATCATCATTTTCACACATATTCGAAGGTTTTTTAAATGTGTAATTTACTTTCTTATTAATGTATTTTGAAGCTTTTTTTCACTCTTATTTTTTTATTTCCTGAAAGCGATGATATAGATCATCACAGAATATCCCAAGTTTCTCCATATCCTTAAAAGCAGGTAAAAACAGAGGATTTGTGGGCCTCAATACCACTTTCTGGAATTTCATCTCCTTTTATCTTGCAGTTCCAAGGGAAATAAAGTTACATGTCCTTTGAATTTAAAGTAATCAATTAAAGACTTTTAACTTGACTTCAAAGATTTACCTGTGGATTTTGGAAGTTAGAGTCGATTAGTAATCAAGAATATAAAAACCCAAGTTTAAATGTTCTGGACTGCACTTGATCTATAGAAATGACTGCTGAACCAGAGGGTCCCTAACAAGATTTCGGGACCAATTGACAGAGAAACAACCATCAGACAAACTAAAGGGCAAGAGCAACATGATAATCACATAAACTTAGATAATGCTGAAAAGCAGTCAAACCTATTTTCTTCTGTGCCATCCCACTTCCCACCTTTCCCTTTAATCCAATAAAAGTACCTATGAGGAATCTCACACAAGATCATGCCAGGGTTGTGAGTTACTGAGAGGCAGGAGTGGAGGAGCCAAGGGCCATCTGAAGCCCAAGAATTGAAGGTCCCAAGATAGAGGCCAAAGTGAGAAGCAAAATTACTTTCTGGAGTTGGAAGTACACAAAAGCCAAAGATCAAGATGAACTAAATAGTTGATTAAAAGTGTACAGATAAGATAACCTTGAAATTGTAAAAACTTTGACCTCTGTAAGTAAACTGCTAAACATTTCCTGCTCTGGCCAGCTGGTACATGACTATTCTAGGACCCAACAGTAGGAGGTGAGTGAAGAGAAAAATATAATAAACAAGCTATTGTGACAGAGTGAAAAATGTGTCGAAGAAGAAAAAAACTTGAGACTAGTATAATGCCTCGAAATGTAGGCCCATTAGTGTGCTGGTCATGAAGATCATTTTGGCCAAAGTATCTTCTGTCTTCTAAAATCGTTTTATGTTTGTCTGATTTTCCTCTCTGTAATTTAATTGAATTAAAAATAAGATATTTGAACAGCAATTATTTACCTGTTGATCTATCCATATACCTGATATCGGTGTAATGAGATGGAGAATGCAAACCTGAAGAAGAAACTCTGTGCCTTCAAGGAAGTTACAAAATAGTATGACAAGTGAACAAACTAAACAAATAAATGTCACAAAGTGAAGAGTGCGATAGTTTGTGAGGTCAGAGGAAAGAGAGATTACATTTGGTTGAAAGGATTCAGAAAAAGCTTCATGAAGGAGGTGACATTTCAGAATGAACCTAAAAATGAGTAAGATTTTTGTCAGGTAGAGTTGAGGGGAGGGTTATTTGCTAGCTACTATATAGTCAGTGAATATTTTTGAACAAGAGTGGTAGGAGGTGGACGTCAAAAAGATGTCACCCTCGAAAGTCAGGGTTTGACAACCAGGACCTAAGGAACTGCTTCAACATGTCTAGCGGCAATTTTATTCCTTCCAAAAAGAGATTTTTATATGCTTACTAACACTATTTGTTTCCAGCAACCCTCACATATTTCAAATTGAAGATAAATTTTATGGAATAATTAGTCATTCCTGTGATGTTTCACAAGATCACAGAAATTTGTGCAATCATCTGTTCCTCATTGATAACATTTGGTTATCATTTGGCTGATAATCTTTTTAGAGAAGTATGCCTCTTTTCCAAAGCACCGTTGTATAGTTATTTTAAAAAATATTTACCCACATCTAGCAAGATGAAATTTATGCTATAGATACAAATATCAAAACTTGAAAACTAAAAAAAAAAAAACTTGAAAACTTTGGCTCACCATCAAATTGGTATTAAGTGATCAACACATAAGTGCACATATAAGAATAACATCTATTGGATGTCGGGCAGGGGGAGGGGACAGGTATATGCATACACAAAGAGTGCAATGTGCACCACGGGGGGACGGGAGATGGACACGCCTGAAACTCGGACTTGGGGGGCGGGGAAAGGGCAATATACGTAACCTAAACATCTGTACCCCCATAATATGCTGAAATTAAAAAAAAAAAAACTTGAAAACTTTCCATGGCAGATTTTAATCTCATTTCCCTGAGTCATATCTTGAATTAAATCTCCAAATCTTGTGTGTGCCACGCGCTCGTGTGGACACTGATTTTTGAAGGTATCTTACGTGGGATGCACAGTGCTAGATTATTGAAATATTTAGGTAAAAACTCTAATTGGTTTCCAAACTGAGAGATTTTTAAATCAGATTAGAAAGGAAACGACTGCTTCCAGATAGAGCTCCATAGGGGATTTCTGGAAAGTTTTTGTGCCTATAACCTTCTAGCATATCTAGAATGCCCTCTGACTCTGGAGAGACTGGAGCTCTTCTATTCTCTACAATCTGGTTTAGAGAATATCATTGCTTTGTGGATACTCTGAAGACCAAGGGCTCCAACCATCTCTGCTAAATTTATAGAAACCCTCTTCATTGGTCCTGTCTCTGTCCCTTGGGTGAACTACTTATTCACCAAGGAGACCTTGACTTAGGAAGTGCTACATTTTCTGGAACTCTCCTTTGTGCATTGTAGAGATGTTCTATTTATTGAGAAATGTTTTCATTGACCTGGAATGAAATAAGCAATTTTACTCCAAAATTCCTAACCATATACACTGCAGGTGCTGTACAACTAGTAAGCATAATTCACACGATCCTATCTCAGAGAGTGGGTCCCTGGGAACCATTCCATTCTTTCCTAGGCCTACAATGTAAATCCTGCTGCCATTTTTTCACCTGTTCTTTCTCATCGATTTCTTCTTGGCAACCAGTTCAGTGCTTTCTCTGCTCTCCTATACTGCCCAAGGCTATTTTGAACTTTTGTAGTCACTTTACTTTGAAATAGAAGTTGGCCCGTTGTTTACAACAATACTGTTAAGTAATGAAGGTAAGTCTTTGTAGTTCCCTCCTCTTTCCTGTCTTTATTGTCACCAAATTCAAACTTCATGTACTTCATGTACATTGTTTCCCATGTTTAAGAATTAAACTAGAAAACCTGAATCAGAGAGAAAAATCTTGCTCTGGGAATAAATTTTCCTTGATGATTTTAATTTATTGATTAAATTAGGAAAGCCCGGAGCCTCTCTTCATAAGACATGCTATGGTTTTTTGTTATATTTTTTAAAGTTACCTTCTTATCTTCCAAAGTTAAATTTCATCCGATGATCCTTATATTATGATTATAGAATCATTAATGCTATTCTAGAAAACCATTCAGAATTATTGTTTAATTTATAAAAAGAAATACAAGTGATATCATGAAAAGAAAGAGAAATAGATCTGAGGGATCAATTTTTGTCATTTTCAGTATATAGATTTACTAAAATCAACAATTGACTGAAATAATAAGCATATTAACGCAGCAAATATAATGCTCCCTCTTTCTTCCCTTTTTTTGTAACCGAATGATGAAAAGGTCTTATAACATTTAGAAAAATAAGTAAAGGAAATGCTTTTATGATATCAGAGTATTTTTGGTTTGCTTTCGTTCTGTCCCTCAAAGAGAAATCATTTTGCTTAATAAAAATTTTTAAAATGCCACTTGAATTTTAGCAAATGAGGCAATCTGGCCACCAATGACTTTTTAACTCCAAAATTGGACACTTTCTCCTCAACTTACATGACTTCTCAGTCACTTTTGACACTGTGACTATTTCTTCTACTTTGAAATTATTTCCTCCATCATCTTCCAAGATTCTGTTGTCTTGGTTTTATTCCTATGTCTATAGTTGCTCTTTCTCAATCCCTTCCAGGTTTTTTCTTCTTCTTTATCCCTGTAAATATGGGGTTTTCCCAAGGTTTCTTTATTTGTACTCTTCTGCTTCCAGTTAACTATCTGTCCTGGAACATCTTAGCAGAATCTGGGACATTACTACCTATTCAGCAATAAGTTTCACAGCTATTAATGTATTTTTTATCAGATCTCTCTTCTGAGCTCCAATTCATACATCCATATGCCAGTACACATCATTGATCTCTAAATCAATAGATCCAAATTGAACTCACCATCTTTCCTACCTCTTTTCTGTACTCGCCCCTTCAAAACATTGTGATGCGGTTCACAATCTACCCAGAAGGCTGAGCCAGAAACTGGGCAGTTGACTTTAACCATTCTGTCTTTTCCATGCCCCAGTCTATCACCCAGTCTTATTGTTCCAACCTCTGTAGTATCTCTTACACCAATCCTGTTCTCTCAGTTCGTACCCTTGCTACTTCAGCACAGGCACTCATCATTCTTACCTATACCCGACAGCCTACTAACAGACTTCCCAAGTTTATTCTAAGATTTCTCTATCCACTTTCCATACTGATCCTAAATCTGTCATTTTCAACTAAGTGACTGCAAATATATCCTATGATAATCCCATCTAAGTGTTGGGAAGGAGTAGAGTAAAAGAATGGAGATTTCTTTAATTAAGCAAATCATATTCATGATAGATAATTGGGAAAATCCTATCAGAGATTATAATTGCTTTATTCTTAGAAATCATGTTTATTTTGAACTTCAAAATCTTTTAAAGGAGGCATAGTCTTTATATATATTTTGAAAGACAGCATGTACTCTTTAAAAATAAAAAGAAAGAAACCAAAAATCTTTTGTGTAAAAGTCTTCAATGAATCTACTTTATACTTAGAATAAAGAGACAATCGTTTAGCAGGATTTACAAGTTTCTTCATGATCTTTCTCCTGATTATCTCCTCCAGCCTTTCATCAGTGGTTACTAAACATTATATGATGTAGAACTACAAGTGAGAAAGTGCTATGTGATGCCTTAATGTCTTTCCACGTGCTTTGCACGTACTTGAAATATCCAAACTACTATCTCTTGCATATACACAAACCCCTAAACACATTTCCTGCTGGCTGGTGTCTTCTTTTCCTTCAAGAAACCTATCAAGTATAGTTGCATTTAGAATATCTTATTTGACAACAAAGTAAATTTTTAGTTAAAAAATATGCCTCTATTCTCTGCTCTCATCCTTAAATATTCTGTGAATGTCTCTATTATATCACTCATTGCACTGTAATGAAATGCTTGGCTTCCTTATCTATAGTCCCAATATACAGTGAACATTTTAAGAACAAAGTATATGTTTTAACCTTTATAGCCTCAACATTTAGCCTGGTATTTGAATAAATGTTTTCTAAAACAATTTTTTAATGTTTTAGTAAATAAGAAGTAAAAACAAATTTCTTAATAGAAGTTTGTTTTAGACATTTCATGTTTGATGGTCTTTAGAGGACCTTCTAGATAGCCATTAAATTACTAATTCCATTCTAAAAAAATATGAAACAGGAGCACTGAAGTCTAAGGTACTTCAATGAAAGTCATTAATAACAAAATAAGACATAAAATTCCATATATTTTTTATTCTGTAAAAGCAGTTAGTTAAATAAATTAGGCTGAGTTAATTTGGTGCTTTTTTTTCCTTTAATTGGCTTTAAAACTCAAATTTATAAGCCTATTAAGAAAAGAAGACAAATTGCTTCTAGTAGACAGAATATAAGGAAAATTGGTGAACATACACTAGCCTAAATAAATTATATTGCAAATTGTTTTGAAAAAAAAATGGCCCACTTAGGGAAGATAAACTCGCTATTATTAGCTAAGATGGTCCTTTAATGTCTCTGTTATATATAATAACTATTACGCAACCAACTAGTTAGACAGGTCATCTTAGATTTGTTCCTATTGAACATACAATTAAAAGTTACCATAAACTTTAAGGAATTACAATAATAATGTATTAATGACCACCCTAAAAATATGTTTAAAATATTTGACTGTCTGCCAAAATTGTTTACCATCCTTTATACTAAAGAGTTGTATGTGGAGTTTAAGAACTAAAAATAGCCTTTGTTTAATGCTCACCTGGCCTGTTACACAATTACTGTATACATAGTATGCAATCGGAATCCAGGGTAAGATAACAGCTTGCTGTGCCACCAACACAATCAGAGAAAAGAGTCACCTTCAGGTTTCACAGTGCTTCCTGGCCATGGTCAACACCCGGGTATTCAGGACCATTGGTATCCAACAGGCTATAAATCGGAGCAAAGAACAAAAAATCATCAGTCTATTATTCAATGCCAACTCTTCTGACTCTCTGTGGCATCCTTGGATTTGCTTCCTTGCTGTCTAAACCTCCAATTATCTACTAGATTCATTCATTCTTCCACAAATTCATTTATTCTTTCATAAAAATATATTGAGCACTCACCTTGTGCAGGATCTCTGGACAGTGTATGGGGGATACAAGATGAGGAAAATGAGTGATGTCCCTGCCTTGTGGACTTTATAGTTTATTTGGGGAAATAGGCATCATGCAAAGACTCAAATATATATAATTCTAAACTTACCAAGTATTATAAGAGGAACATATATACAATGATGAAGATATTTGATGAGGAATGAAAGAGAATTTTCTTCCTTGTTTTATTGCATTCTCTTTCTTAACTCCTCTCACTGTTATTTACTTTCCTGCTCAGAAACTTTTCATGAATTGCCTGTTCCCAAAGCCTTGTTTCTCGAACATCTCCATGGTTCCAGGTATGCCGGTTCTGACCATTTAACCGGCATTGAGACATGCTATGAGAGTAATTGTCTTCCATAATGTTTACAAGTAACAGGGACATTGCTCAGATATATCTGAATGTTTTTAAATATTTATATATGCCTTTTTTTTTTTTGAAACAAAGTCTCACTCTGTTGCCCTGGCTAGAGTGCTGTGGCATCAGCCTAGCTCACTGCAACCTCAGACTCCTGGGCTCAAGCGATCCTTCTGCCTCAGCCTCCCGAGTAGCTGGGACTACAGGCATGTGCCACCATGCCTGACTAATTTTTTCTATATATTTTTAGTTGTCCAGATAATTTCTTTCTATTTTTTAGTAGAGACGGGGTCTCGCTCTTGCTCAGGCTGGTCTCAAACTCCTGACCTTGAGCGATTCACCCACTTCGGCCTCCCAGAGTGCTAGGATTACAGGCTATGCCTTTTAATTATGTGTATATTTTCAGCTTGTTCAATTTCTTGGAGTAATGACACCATAAGCTTATTGTCTATTTTGTAAATATAGAGGAGAGAAACTTTTGGTCAGTGAATGGACTTAAAGGGAGCTTTTATTACAAATGCTGAAGCTCTAATAGAGTTGTACAAAAGTTGTGGGAAAAATGAACTTTGAGTTAAGACTCCTTTCTGTGAGAATTTGTGGCTGGAGCTAGATGGGAGAGAAAAGGAAGAATGGTTTTAAAAATCCCGTAGTTATCCTGAGAGATAATAATAAAGTTATCTTGTAAGAGATACTCAATTACTATGCACTAAAAGTGGTCCAGCATTTATACTACCACAATTCTAAGCCAAGGTAAGATTCAATCATGCCAGGATGATATTTAAAGCATCAGAAACTATAAAACCAGTGTCCCCTGTTTAAAACTTGAGCCTGACTGGTTTCACGTACGGAGCAAATTCTGTATAAATATTAATTTGACAACTGTCAGTTCCACATATTCAGAGCTGGTGTTACATAAACCGTCAATCCACACAGTCAGGCTGAAGAGGGGGTGGATATCCTCCAGGGAACCCATCTTATCAGTCTGCCCCACATTGCTTTTTTAAAAGTAAGGGAGCTGACACAGTCAAGGGCAAAGTAAGGAGAGCTGCAGATTTTATAGATCCTCTCAGCTTAGGATTTTACTGCTTAGGGACAGATGCATTCTTGGCTCTAAGATTTCCCCCTTTCCCTAGAAAAAATTCTCCCTCCCCTAACACCAGGGAATGGTTTTACTAATGAGGACAAGGATTGATAACAAGTTCTAATTCAGAACACAAAGACTTTTCCCAGAAAAGAGTATGATATTATTTCCAGGTAACAAGGCTTTTCCTAACTTTTTTAACATTTTAGACCCGCAAATTTCACCCCAAGGGGGAGCAGAAAAGGTAGAGAACAACAGAGTAGCCCTTAACCAAAAAGGACTGAGGCCATGCCTCTACTCTGAAAGCCACAGGTTGATGGAGCTCTGCCACACCTGCCTCTGCCTCACTTGTTCGGCCCACTTGACCCTATGCCAGTTCAGGTCTTTCAGATCAAACCACCTGCTTAAGTTCCTCCCTAGGATCTTGATCTAGACCAGCTGTAGCTTCCCAGCCCCAGGCAAGAGGCTAGGTCAACTCTTTAGCCTGTATGGGGTGTCCTGGCCAGTCCAATGCCCCCTCAGTGACTCATGCTCGTTCCCACCTACTAGAAGCTGTCGAAACCATGGGCATGGTAGCCAGTTCTTAGCTTTGAAAATCATAAACACACACACGGCCAATGCTTTCTGCACAGCCTTACCCTGAGCACGCAAGTCCACTTTATATTCAGTTGAATCAGCTCAAAACTTTCTTGAAAAGAGCTCCAAATATGTACTTTGTGCCTGTTCTGCTTTCTGCCAAGGTTATTTTTCAGCAGCATCTTACTGTACTGCATTGTTTTTACTTTTTTTTTGGCCAGCTGCTGGTGAAAGTTTTCTACCTCAACCCCACAGAAATGCCACTTGTTTAGATAATCCCTACAAGTATTAATAACCTACATAACATCCTATCTAACAAAGTTGTGTTGCAATAGCATCATTTCCTTGCCAAAAGAGTTTTGAGACTGTTCCTTGATCACGACTTGTTGGTTAATATTAATTGTGGTTTGGAGATGACAGTGATAAAAAATGTGGCATATTTAGCAGATATAGCTTACTAAACTATATAGATATTGGAAAGTACTACACTATCCAGCCTAAAGTGTTACTTCTCTGTACGAGTGGCTATTTGCAAAGCTGATTTACAGTGTGGCAAATAAGAAAATGGGATGATATACCGCAGCAGAGATGCAGTAAGAATTGCTATGCAGGCACTGTTCTCCAACACCACCCACCATAAATCCTCACAAGATAAAGTGTATACCACAGTAAGCAGTGAACCATTTTCTTTATATTCCTCCCATTCTGCCAGAACTCTGAAATTAAAATAGGATAGACTGAACAGCGGCCACTATTTTGAAAATCAGAATAGACAGCACCAGACGAAGAGCAGACCTGTGACTGGTTCTAACTCTGTCTGAGCGTATGTGACCTTGGGCAAGACTAAATCTCAATATTCTCAGCTTCTTGCTACTTGCTTTATTTTTTAAAGTACAACAAATATCTTCTCTGTTAATGTGAGGATAATATGAAACGATACATAATTGTCATGAGTTACTAAAAATAAGATAGACGTGTGTGATAAAATTATATAATTTATTTTTTTTAACTTTTATACTTTTTAGGTGAAATTCACATAACAAAGTTTGCCATTTTACAGTGATCAATTCAATGAGGACACTCACAATGTCATGTGATAAATAAAGAATGCATATGAAATAATATCATAAATGAAATACAGTGGTTGCATATATCTGGATACTAGATATATACAGGGCAAGTTTGATACTATTTTAGTTCTTGATATTATGAGCTCCTCATTTACATGAGAATTTTGATAATTGTGGGTAGTTCAGGGAACTTATTATCCTTTTCATTTACTTTTAAGAAGGGAAATAATTTTTAAGTTATGTCTTCAACTGGTAGTATTGACAGGGATTTAAAAACTAGTAATTTGAAAATAAGCCTGAAACCAGACATATACAAAACAATGGAAATGCATAGCAATCTGATAATATGGTTACTTATCCCTCAGATGTCCCTGAGATGATCTTGACGTAAGGAGCAACCAAAGGACATTTTCCTAACCCAAACTTGTGAATTGTTTGTAACATAGAAGCTATTAATATCAAAAGTGTTGATGAATTTTGATGCTTATTTATATTTTTATTATCTAGAGCTATAAATAATCATGAATATTGGGAGAGACTTTGTTTTTTAAAAATCCCTAGGCAATAGCAGTATGATATCATCAGTCTTAATACAACATTTCAAACAAATCTCTAAAAAAAAATTTCAGAATTTTTGCAACTAAAAAGAAATTCTGAATAGAACAATACGGTGACAAGTACAATCAGTGAAATTAAAAATTGCTTCAGGCTTTCTTTAAGGTCAGGAAACTTGACATGTAAAAAGCATATTTTAGGAGTAAACTATTTGGGAAAGCCCATAATATAATCATTTGACAAATGAAATGCTAGGTGTCAGGAATATATTAGTTAAAAAGATAGACCAAATTCCTACCTTTCTAGATCTTATACCAGCCAAAAATAGACATATTGAACAGGTAATTACAAGAGTTAAATAAATAATTGCAAGAGTACCTAAGTGATGAAACCAAATGGTTGAAATACATACAGGATCACTACAAAGAAAATGAAGTTTTAACTGGATGGAGAGAGTTAATAATAGGGACTATGAGTCACTGGAAATTCCTTTTTTTAAATCTCAAAATATTAAGCGGGTACAAGTGTTTAAGATGAGAATTACACCATTAGGGGAAAATAAAGATCTACATCGGTAAGTAAATGAAACTGGCCATTGGATGCAGAGGCCTTTTCAATTCAGGCCGTATTTGAGGGTCTCTTTTCAGCAGGACTTGTCAGAGTCAGAAGCATAGTGAAAGAGAATCGGTTGCCATTTGTCCTCAGATTTGTTAGTATGAATTCCTGAAACTTAGTGATTATAAGCCAGAGCAGAGCAATCGCTTAGAGGCTGAGCCTTTAAGTAGAGTCAGTATTCTTTAGTTCAGCACAATTTTCTGAAATTGATAAACTCAATGTAATTGTACCCTTTAATACAGAAACAGATTATTTTTTTCCTAATAGTAAATTAAACACAATTTTTATATTTTAATGAACATATTGAAGGTCAAATAAAAATTCAATGAATTTTAAAGATACAAGAAGAAATTTTAAAGAAACTGCATTCCCAGACACTTCCCCAAATACATGCATATAAACACAATTTCCAGTGGGGACATAATTTACTCTCCTCTGACTTTAGAGACACTGGAATCAAAAGTTTTGGGAAGCATTTTTTTAGTTTATATGCTAATTTTGTAATAAGTGGGTTTTTTGGCCTTAAACAAGTTACTTAATCTTTTTGAGTTTCAGTATCCTCATTTATAAAATAGAGTTAATAAAGCCTCCTTCACAGAATTCTGAGATTCCAACTGTGACAGCAAATCCTTGCGTAACGGAGTAGGAACCAAATAAAAGTTTCCTAGGCTCTTTTTTCTGTACCCTCTCCTTCCAACTTTACTAAAACCAAATAAGAAAAAGGAAAAGAAAAGAGAAAAGAGTAAAAAAAAACTTGCCTTTCTTTCTAACAAAGCCAGAGCCAGAATAGGAGATGCCTTCCAGGCACAAGAAGAATTCACATTTTAGCTGTAAGTGGAGAGGTTGGGGATTGGGTAGAGAATCTCTGCCTCTAGTTCAGTGACAAATACAAAGTAGGTGCTTAATAAATATTGAATTAATTGAATGTAATGAAAAGAATGCCTAAACTGAATACCTAAACCGAATAAATAAATGAATGAGTGAGTGACATCCATCTCAAAGGGTCTTTGCACCTCTATACAAATACTTTTTTTCACTGCTATTTCCTTTTAGGTCAGTGGTTTTCAATACTGCCTTCATAATAGAATTGCATGGGTAACTTTTAAAATCCCTATGCCCAGGACAATTGCATCAGAATTTGTGGGATCATCACTAATTTTTAATGTTCCCCAGGTGATTCCAATGTACTATAAGGCTGCTCACACAGAGGCTCTTCTCTTCCAGTCTGTGTTCCACCTCATATATATTTACTTGAAGACAAACATCACCTTTCCCATTTATCCCCTCTTTTAGTGCCCTTGAGGTAATAATTAGTTAATTACTCTATTTTGTCCTAGTTTACTAACCGATGAGAATTAAATAATGCAGCCCTTACTGTACCTTGTTCCATTTGGTAATTAAGTCAAACATGGAATCATTTGTAATGGCAGAAACTTTAGATAGATTTGAAATGGATTACAATTCTCACTGAGCAATAGAATGACCCGGAAGGGTAAAGCACCCTGTCTCACTCTATCTCTATCTAACTAGCTAAGAAACCCAGCCCCTCCTCTTATACCAATTGAATCAGAAACTCTGACGTTGAGACCCAGGCATCAGAATTCTTTTTAGACCTAGGGATACTTTCTGCAAGGTAGGAATTGTTCATATTCCTATGTATAGGAGGCTGCTGCCTTAACCTTCAAAGGTACTAGCTCCAGTGGTCAGCAGAGAAGGCAAAGCAGAATAATACAACTCTTTTAAATATAATCTCACTCTGAGATTCTGTACAACTCTTTTAAATATAATCTCACTTCTGAAATGTGCAGCCCTCAATCCGACACTACTATTCCTAAAGCAGGGTAAAATCTGCATCTTGCCTGTGCCCTCTTTGCTCTGTAGGACACAAGTGTAACCTAGACAAAATACACCCTTTTAATCCCAAATTTTCATGTAATTGTACATTTTTGAAACCTGATATTTTGATAGAGTGAGGCTGTTCATCATTGAGGCTTTTACTGCATTTATTATTAAGCCTATTATTGTTAAATATCAATCTTTCTGTTCTTCTAAAAGCATAAGGCTAGCAGCATACTAATTTACACAAAAGCGTAAATGTGGTCATATATTAGACATCTTATTTTTTCTTTTGTAGTCTGTTATCACTTGTTTGTTTTTCTTTATTTATGACACTGCCTTCCCCCTTCACCACTTTATGTATTTATTCCATCAGTTTTCACTGAGAAAATCATGTTAAAAATGTAGTAGCTATTCTATCATATTTTCAGCATATGTCATACATGCATAAATATATAGGTCTTTTTCACTATTTGTCATATAAAAATAAAATCTTATACATACTATTTTGCTTCTTTTCCTTCTTACTAAATAGTACCTCATGGAAATTCTGCAAAGTACTTTGATATAGCTCTAATTCATTTTAAATAGCTACAGAATAATTTATTATACACAAGTATCATAATTCAACCATTACAATGAATATTTTTTCTTCTAATTTGTGTACTATTATGAATACTAATAATTAAAGTATTAATTGAACATCCTGATATACTTATCCTTACTGGTGCTGTTCATCTGTGGCCTAAATATCTGGCTTGGAATTTCTGGATCAAAGGACATATGACATTGGTTTGTTTGCTTTTTAATTGTAATACCCATTACAAGATTTCCCGTCCTAAAGAAAACAATTCATATATCTATTAGCAATATTTGGAAATATTCTTTTCTCTATATCACCACAAACAGTAGGAAGATATGGGCCCTTTTTATCTTGGCCAATCTAACCAGGTGCATAGTAATATCTCATTTTCAATTCAGGTTGTATTTCTCTGACTCCCAGTAAATTTGACCATCATTTGGCCTTTGGGATTTGTTGTACTGTGAATTTCCCATTCATGTCATCTGTCCATTTTTTCATTGGGAAACATATTCCCCCAATGATTTTGAAGGACTTTTTAGTATTTAAGCATTTAGGAACTGTGTCCAGGATCACGGCCTGAGCTAGGAGCATAGCCCTCCCTGGGAGGAGAGTTGCCCCTTGAGCATGCTGCAGCTAGGACCCACTGTGATCTGTCCCTGAAGGCACACACACCTCAGTAGACTAGTTCACAAATATCCCTTCTGTGACCTTGGGCAATGCGATCGAGACCTGGGTATATAAGATCTGGCCTGCAGGCCTGTTCCCTGGCCCCGGAGATCAATCTCTGACCCTGGCAGGGAGAAAAATGCTGGTCTCAAGTCACGCACGGGGTGCCCAAGCTGGATCAATGTCTCTCTGTTTTGGGGTTGGCCCCATTCTGCTGGAGTCACCAGGCAAGCAGCACCAGGGAAGGCCTGCGAGTAGGGAGCTCACAGTCTGAGTACCCCTCAGTCCACTGCAGGGCTGAAAAGGAAAGGTCCCATTCCCTGTGGATGCCTCCAGGTGGTGGCTACATTGTCTCTCTCAGCAACTGTGGGTGGGGAAGGGGAAGAGGAGAATGAAGCAATATGGCACCTGTCAATCGGCTTGGGTCTGTGGGACAGGAGGTTTCCAGAGGCATCTGGGAGCCTGGTGCCCTGTCCACAAGAGGCTCACCGCTCGCTGGCGGCAGCTGTCTCTGTGCTGGTGTTGGCAGCTCAGGAGCCCACCAGCAGTCTGAGATGCAAGGGAAGGGAACTTTAACCACTCCACCTACCCTTGTCGCTGGTCTCCAAGCTTCTCAGAGTTTAGACTCTGCTGATGTCTTTCTCCTTCCGGTTCTGCTCCGCAGCGTCTTCCTATGGAGTCTTCTATAGGTTCAGGCACCCTTCCTTCCGACCCTCATCCGATCTATGTTTGTTTGCCTGTTTGTTTTTTTCACTTTCGTCTAAAATCTTTCCTTCTTGCAGAGACACTCTGACTGGAGGTGATTCTCGTCCACCATCTTGGCTCTATCCTCCTATATAAAAATCTGTAATTAATATAGCTCCATCTATAGTAATTTTATTATTATATAATGTCCTTCTTTATTCTGATTAGAGCTGTTATCCTTACATTTCAGCTTCTTTAATATTTACAGTACCACTCTTGCTTTATTTTGTTTGCATTTACCACTTATATCTCTGCTCATCTCTTTGTTGTTATGTGTTCCCTGTAAAGGCAGTACATAGCTGTGCTTTTTTTACTTCAATCCGATGGTCTTGCAAAGTGAGATTTCAGTCAATTAACACAGTGTAATGACAGATAAAACTTTTTATTCCTATTTTAACTTTCTTTTTATCACATACAGTCAGTTCTGCTACAGCACTTGTTTTAAAACAAGAATTTGTTCCAACATGATTGACATATTAGGGAAAAATTTGAGCATAAAAACAAATTTTGTGTCTCCTTATGAATTATTTCATCTCAAGAAACACTAGATAAAGGCAGAAAATTGCATGGCTCGACGAAGCCACATGGTAATTAACACACAACACGCACAATACACTCACACCTGAGCCATCTACCAGCTACCTCAGTCCACAGCGTGTGTTAGCCTACATGGTTCTGTTTTTCTATGCTTTTGAATTTATGAATTTTCCTATGTGAAAAAAAAACCACTCTTTTAATTAACTTGTCAAACATATCTAAGCATCTGGGTTCCAAAATGGCAAGCAATGAATGTGAAAGAAAAGCCGTAAGTATTGGTTAGAAACTTGAACTCAAGTGTTTTGAAAGAAACAAAAGAATATGTGATATCTCCAGAGCAACAAACATAAAAGAATCCATAATGTGGACCACCAGAGACAACTCTTCAAAAATAAATGTCTATGTCTGGAATGACTTCAAGTGCTGTGAAATCAATAAGAACTAAAGAAATACAAGAAGTTGAAATATTGTTGAGCATGTGAATACAAGACCAAATAGCGCGAAGATCAGGAATAGCCTTTCTCACAATCAAAGAGAAAGCACTATCTATATACAAAGACCCTTATCACCAAATCCTGCAGTAATTGGCTTCTCTCAGTGCTACTAGCAACTGGTTTGGTGATTTCCAACACCACTACAACTCCCAAAACTTTCATGTTGGTAAAGCTGTGCGTGCAGATGAGAAAACCACAGAGGATTTCCAGCAGTGATACTGAAGTAAATTGAAGGAGAAGTCTATGCAATAAATCAAATTTTAAATATTTATGAAATAAGTGTCTATTATAAACACATGCCTCCAAGGCCTTGCATCTCAAAGGGAAAACAAACAAACTTGTCCCAGAATTTACATCTGCAAAGATTGCAAATTTTGATAACCCTCCGTCCACCACTTCATAGTAACTCACGGACTGCAATCCTTCCAACTCTCACTTTCACAAGCACACTGCAGACTTTTTCAAGGTAAGTTGCCATATTTATTGTTCTACTGATATATATTTTTAACCAATTAACATATATAAAAAAAGTCCTACAGTTTTTATTAGGTTTCTATCTTTTTTTCTCTATATTCTTTTTTCTACAACAGGATCACTTACATGCAACATTAAATTTCAACTTTTTAAAATTTATTTATTGTTTTTTAATATCAGAGTATTGCAGGGGTACAAATGCTTTGTTTACATAAATTGCCTTTGCATCGCCCAACAAGCATGCCCATCCTCCATGTTCCTATCTTTTTAATATGTCATTGACAAGGTTTTTGAATGTTATATTTCTAACCTCATTTTTCCCATACACCCTGCCATCTTTTAATTGCATGATTTTGCAGAAGGCAACCATTTTTAGAAATGGACATATTGAGTTATGGTAGAAGTGGCTGCATTTTACACTATCTTTCCATCTTTTTCCTTTTCCTTATTTTTTCTGCTTAAATTATTCTAATTCATTTCATTTTTTACTCATGTTAATTGGTATGTTCTATATTTTCCTCCTTTTTAATGATATTAATGAGATTCTTAATCAAACACATTTTATTTCTTAACTCTTTGCTACTATTTAAAAATCAGACAGTAACTCTTTCTTCAACCAAAATTCTCTAGTTCTACCCTGCTTCCTGCTTTCCCACCCCTACTCACAACGATACACAAACATATATACACACACATACACGTACAAACATACTAAACACACTAATGAAGGGTACTCAGTTTCCCCTTCTCACATGCTCCAGATAAAACTATTTAAATACTTCCACTTTTTGTCTCTGCAATCAACTCTAAACTCTTAGGTTTTGCTCAAATAATTTTTAGTAGTTTTGTTTGTAGGCTAATATTCAATTCCAATATGTCCCTTCAGTTTCAAGACCCCATATTTAACATTTGTGTTACCAGTGAGATATTATTACCCAAATAGCTATGGCTATATGATTATGTATAATCATCTTGTATTATGGGCTCTCTCTTCTATTTTACTTATGGTTTGAATACAATGCTTTTTCATTTATTTTCTTCCAATGCAGTATATGGTCCATAATTTTGCATAATCACAAATATCTTTTTTCACCCTGAAATATGAATATCTTTATGAGTTGTTATAGGATTCCTGGCTTGCGGTCTTTTTACTTTTAATGTGTTATTTCATGCTCTTCTATATTTACCTTTTACAGATTAGAAGTTCATTGACAAATTTGCTTTCCTTTGTAATATTTTATTTTCTTTTTTCAGGCTGGATGTTTATAAGGATATCTCTTTAAACATTTATCATGAAATTCTGAGGCTCAGGCATTTTCACATCAATTATACTTGAACATCATTAAGTTCTCGTGGGTCTCTCTTTATGTCAAGTAGTTTTCTACTATTAGTTTGTTTCCTCTATTCATTTTTTTTTCTCCTTCTGTAGTTCCATTTATTCACATATTAGTTACCTTCCAAGTGTCTTATAATTTCCATAAATCTACTTATAAAATGTGTGCATTGAGATGTTTCTCTCATTTGATCTTCCAAGCCACTAATTGTCAGCTCATTAAGATATGCTTAATTTTTTCCAGAGTGGTGGCATGTACAATTTCCTAAAGATTAGCAGTTTGTTTAAAAACATGCACTTAACCATACTACCTGGCAATCACATTTCTGGGCATTTATTAGAAAAATTAAAATTTAAGGCCACACAAAAACATGCACGTGAATGTTCACAGCTGCTGAATTTATAATATTTTGATTGGTAAATTACGTACAACAGAATGCAGGAGGCTTAAATTTTACAAGTCAATGTGTTTTGTCAAATGCATGCTGTAGCCCACCCGTTGTAAGTTTAGAAATTTGTAACACCCCCAGAAAAATTTCTTTGTGCCCCGTCCAGTTGATCTGTGCCATGCTGCCCCACTGACAAACCCCAAACAACTACTAGTCCGATTTCTGTAATCTTTTATTGGTAAATAAAATAAAATATATAAATGGAACCCTACAGTATAAAAAAATATATACATATATGCTTAATTAAGATATAACAGATAAACTCAGTTTCTTAACACAACTGCAGTGTATTTTGTGATCACATAAAATGTAGGTGGTAAAGGTTAGGGACAGTGTGTGTAACTCAATTGACCCAGTCTAATGGAAATTTACTATCTTCAACATAGGGCTTCCCAGGTCATCTTGGGCATCTATATCCAACCAGCAGATACAGGGAGTGGAGGAGCATCACTGGAAGTTTGTCGGTCAGTTCTGGAATTGGTGCACATTACTTCTACTCATAGTCCAATAGCAAGAACTCAATGGCATGAGCATTCATAACTGCAAAGAAGGCTGGGAATGTAATCTACCTACATGTCCTGGGGAAAAAGGGAGCCATGTTTGGTGGAACGTAGAGCTGTTTGTCACATTCATTCTTCTGGTATATTGTTACATTAGAAAATTATATTTTTCTTTTGTTTGTTTTTTTCTTTTTGGGGAGATAGTGGCGGTGAATTTTATTTGATGATTGTTTTTTTTTTTTTATCTCTGAAAAGACTTCTTGAGAAGTACTTGAATCTCCTTGAACACTCTATTTATTTTTTCATCTCCTCTAGGAGCTTAATTTTGATTAGCATGTGTTTTGTTTGCTCTGACTCATCTTTCTCTCCTGGCTACTGCACCCCTTTAGATGTCCTTGGTTTTATTTCACTTATCTGCTCTGTGACACTCAGGGCTAATTGTAGAATCCCAAATGATTACAGTAGCACAAATATTAGAAGATGAAGAGAGCTCTTTCACGGTCTACCAGTAGCATAAAAGTCCTTGCTAAAGCACGAAACATTCTTGCCCAGACATGGAGGAAGTCTAAGGATTATGAAATATTCTCTCCTTTATTAAAAAAAAAATTTATTTTCCCCCTTGGGAAACCAGTAAAAACCAGGCCCACAAACATGTTAACCTTCCACTGGGTTTCCACTATACTCTAAGTGCCAGGCTCTCTACAGGATCCAGTGATAAACAATCTAGCCCAAAGCTTCTTTGGAGGTTACTGGGTACTTGCCCCACCAAAGGGGAAGAAACAAGGACTTCCTTTCCCTTTAGCTCCTTCATAGGTCCCAGAAGCCATTTTTCTCAGGAGAGGCAGACAATTGTGTTGGAGTAGGTAAGCATTAGAAGGGAAGAGTACCCAGTTCAGGTTACTGTCTTCCTTGAATCTCCTATTTTGAATCTGTACACATTAACTTAAGGAGGCATTTTTTTCCAACAGAAAAATTTCAATATTGATCTTTTAAATTTTATCTACTTACTCCTTATTGTTTAATTTTTTAAAAATTAACAAAACAAAGAAAACTAAGATTCTATGATGTTTTAAAAGAAATGTAGTTGCATACACCCTAAGTATGTATACTAACATAACCCTGATAATTGGTGAACTATGATTTCATTGTATTAATAATTAGCATTAACTCCATGAACAGGACCTATGCCTTTTGTTTCTTCTCTAAACACTGTAAGTAGAGTAAACAAGTCTTCTGAAATTTTATTTCTACTATCAACTCTATAAAATAATGAAATAAACCAAATTGCAGTTTAAAATGTTAGACTTATAAATTCTAAATCATCGTCAACTCAAATTAATGAGATTTTACTCTAAAGATGAAATATAAAATGAAGTTCTATGAACAATAATATTCATATGACCTTATATTGGATTTTAGTAACCAGTACTTCCTAGATCTACTTGTACTGATTACTTTCTAGAATAATCCTGAGTAACAATGGCATTTTCTGTTCTTATGATTTTAACAATCACTTATTATAATTACAGTGACTAGAAAATATCTTATTTGCCCTGGAACAAAGCAAATGCTTAGAAAGAACTAAAAGAGTTATTACTTTTACTTGAACAAGAGTCATCCTTTTATCCCTTCATAACTCACTTTTATTTCCGAATCAAGGTTTGATAATTTGGAAGAAAAGAGACAATGAAGGGGATTGTAAGAAACTATCTCTTTTTACCACTGATTCAAAACTTCATCTTTAAAGGCCAAGGGACTACTGTATTTATTATTCAATGAACTTGTAATTTCTAACAATGAGTCCAAATTTTATAACAGGCAGACCACTTGTTTTTCCCAGGATGCTTGCCATAATGAAATTACTTTTCAAATTACACTGTTATTATTGAATAGTACTACTGTGAGTGTTAATTTGCACAAACTACTATTGCATTTGGCACTGATGAAAATTTAAATAATAAGTTACAAATTTCAGAACCACATTTAAACATTTGAATTTGAAAATATGTCCAATGTCATTCTTTTGGGCTTTTTCTTTTCTTTTTTTTCTTTTTCTTTTTTTTTTTTGAAACATGAAGCAAAGTTTATTGAGGAAGGACAAGATTAGATTCACAGAGCAAGAGCAGATATGTTCACCACAGATGATTAATGGGCTGCTCTGTCATAATAAAAGTGCTCTGGTAATGGTCTGGGGTCTTGTTTTATAGTGACTGGTTTAGGCCCTCCTTGTGGTTTAGATGTCAGCACTGAACCACTTTGAAGGATAGTTAATGACATGATAATTAGCCTTAGGTTACTCTAGTTCACTTTCCAGATCCTATTTGCCTGGACTGCCTGGCCCTTGGGCTGAGGAATTCCCTACATTCTTTTGCATATTAACAGGGGTTCCTCCTTATTCCCAGGTGTGGCAGTTGCTCAGGTCAGGATTAAGGTGGGGCAGCACCAAGACGGGGACCCGCCTTTGTCCTTCTCCCCAGGTGGGGCAATGGCTCCAGGCAGCACCACGGTAAGGCACCTGCTTTTGTCCCTAGGAGAGTCGCAGGTCCCTTTCTATCCACCTAACATTTCTCCACTCTATTCTATAGGCCCAAATCATTGGGTAGGGGCTTTGGCTCATCGGGCTGCTTTCTGCTGAGTGGGGATGACAACTCCTATTAGGGGGGCCTCTTGCAGGTTCTACTGGGGGCTCTCCAGCGGACTTTGGTATATATCCTCAGTAGATGGTTGTGGTTGTAGGTGTGAGGAGGAGGTAGGTGCTGGAGCTGGTAGAGATCATAGGACTATTTGTAGCTTGATGGCCTCTAGGCAGGATGAAATGAATTTATTCAGAAAATTTATGAGGATTGGACCCAATATTAGAATTCTCAGGAAGCAAAGTAAAAGAGTGAGCAAGGAAATTATCAGGGTGATCACTGTAGCTTCCCAGATCCTGTTTTATTTGTTTTAAATCTACTAAACTAAGGGCTTATGGACCAGGGTTTGTCTGAACTTCCCTGCTGCTTCCACCAAGAGTAGGAGATGAGCCACCTTTCCCCCTGGTGGAGAGAGAGACAGCACCACCTTCTCCTTTGTAGGGCCCCCTTCAGGTCTCCCTGGCTATGGGGCCAGCTCAGAACAGGCGGTAACCCAAGGAGGATCTCTGAACACCATGGTCTTACTTGGCTCTGAACATGCCTTGTACCACCAAGGATTTTCCTGTAAATAAAAGAAAGCCTGGGCCAGGCGTGGTGGCTCACGCCTGTGATCCTGGCACTCTGGGAGGTCGAGGTGGGTGGATCTCTCAAGGTCAGGAGTTCGAGACCAGCCTGACCAAGAGTAGACCCCGTCTCTACTAAAAAAAATAGAAAGAAATGATCTGGACAACTAAAAATATTATATATAGAAAAAATTAGCCGGGCGTGGTGGCACATGCCTGTAGTCCCAGCTACTCGGGAGGCTGAGGCAGTAGGATCACCTGAGCCAAGGAGTTTGAGGTTGCTGTGAGCTAGGCTGACGCCACGGCACTCACTCTAGCCCGGGCAACAGAGTGAGACTCTGTCTCAAAAAAAAAAAAAAAAAGAAAGAAAGCCTGTACATATGGTATTTCAGCCCATTTTCCTTTCCTTTTGCAAAAGAAGTCCAACTGTAAAATGGTGGGGTGATTTAGAGTCCCATGTGGCAGCCACTATTTTCCACTATCCAGCTTGTACTGTGGTCAGGCAGTTGTGCAGAAGAGAAGTAAACATTTCTTCAGAGTGTCTGGATAAAACTTGTCTCCTGTTGAGAGAATGTGCTCCAAATGGGTGTTAGGAGGGATTTTTGATCCCTGTGCACCCACCTAGAAAGTAAGGAGAGAAAAAGGGGTGGGGGGAAGGAAAGGGAGAGACTTTGCCCACTGGGGTGTGCTAGAGCTGGGTGCCCCCAGGTAAGGACCCAGGCCATTGGGCCAAGGAACAAGGAGGGAAAGGAAATCTGCTGGGATCTGAGCTGGGTGTCTCCTGACTGTAGTTACTGGGTAAAGATGTGACTACTTATACCTAATGTGTTTCCTAATAGGAGAATTTTATGTGCAAAAAATCTAGTTACCTATAATTATGAGAACCACTTTTTATGAATCCTCTTCCTTAAAAAAATAATTTGCTGATGATTCTGGGAAGATGGCAGAGTAGGAAGAATCAGAAATTTATCTTCCCACCTAGACAATGCACTGGCAGAATCTGTCTGATGTAACTGTTTTGGAACTCTGGAGTCTCTAGAAGGATTGTAACTTCCAAAGGAAGGCTTGTACAGTGAATAGCTGTTAGTTTTCATCAATTTCAGCTCTTAGCACAGAAGCAGCTACCTGTCCTCCACATGCAGCTCCTTGGCAGGCAGCCATGCAAATGTTCCTAGAGTAGCTTGAATACAGCTGTAGGAACTGTGGGCATAAGGATCCTGCCCTGAAAATATCAGGATCTGTGCTCTAATTGCTGATTTGTTGCTTTTGATCTCAGAAATGTAAAGAAGCAGGCAGACATTATTGTTGCTCCTCCCCCCATGGCTGCATCCTCTTTGCCCCACCATGCTGAAGTGATGTCCAAGGAACTTAAAGGGCTAGTGCCCCTTACCCTCTTCCTTCATTTTTATCTTTTTTTCCTTTTTGAGAGCCAGACATTAAATACTGGGATATTCAAAAGCAACTGCATAGATGGAGAAAATTAGAAAGTGACCATACAAGCTTAGGGAAAGGCACAGGCTCAGAGAAGGCCTGATAAGATAAGTTTATATCTTAGCCTTGGCACAGACACAGCCTAGGACACTGAAATAAACAAAACCAAAAACCAATAGGCAATAACAAAAAACAACAAACCATTGGATTGGGGGGAGAATCTGGTTTCTAAAGTTACCACATTATTAGGTTCAAATATCCAGTTTTCAACAAAAATAAAAATCACAGGGCATGTAAAGAAATAGTAAAGTGTGGTCCATTTGAAAGAAAAAAATAAATAAACAAACTGAAACTATCCCCAAAAAAGAATGATGGCAGATCTACCAGACAAAGACTTTAAAACAGCTACCTTAAAGATGCTCAAAGAACTAAAGGAAGATGTGGCGGAAGTCAAGAAAATGATGTATGAACAAAATGTAAATATCAGTAAAGAAACATAAAACCTAAAAAGAAAACAAAAAGAAATTCTGTAGGTGAAAAGTACAATAACTGAAATGAAATATTCACTAGAGGGATTCAAAGGTAGATTTTGGCAGGCAGAAGAATAAATGAACTTGAAGATAGGAAAATAGAAAGAATTGAATATGAGGAACAGAAAGAAAAAATATCAAAGAAAAATGAAGAGAGCCTAAGAGACCTGTGGGATGCCATGAAGCAGACCAACATACACATTGTGGAAATTCCAGAGGAAACAGAGAAAGGGATAGAGAGAATATTTGAAGAATTAAAGGCTGAAAACTTCCCAAATTTGATGAAAGACATGAATATAAACAACCAAGAAGCTCAACAGACTTGTAAGATGAACTGAAGGAAACCTACAGTGAAACATATTAAACTCAAACCTTTGAAAGACAAAGGCAGAGGGAATCTTGAAAGTAGCAAGAGAATCTCATAAGCAGATTTCTCATTAGAAACTTTGGAGGCCAAAGGCATTAAGCCAATACATTCAATGTACTAAGAGAAAAAACTATCAATCAAAAATTCTATATCTAGCCAAACTGTTAATCAAAAGTGAGGAAGAAATTAAGACATTCCCAGAGAAACAAAAAATGAGGGAATTCATTACCACTAGACTTACTCAGCGAAAAATGCTCAAGAGAATCCTGCAGGGTGAAATGAAAGAACACTAAACAATAATTCAAAACCATATGAAAAAATAAAGATTTCAATAAAGGTAAATACATGAGCAATTATAAAATCCATTATTACTGTAAGAATGATGTGTAAGGTCACTTTCTGTTTATTACATGATTTAAGAGACAAATACTTGTTTAAAAAACAATTGTTACTCTAAAAGCTAGTATCATTGTAACCTTGGTTTGTAACTCCACTTTTTGTTTTCTACATAATTTAAAATACCAATGCATTTCCAAGAATTATTGGCTTATGTTTTGGGACACATGATATAAAGATGTAATTTTGTGATATCAACAACTGAAAGTGTTACTAAACTAAATTGGGTCCATATCCCTTTGTGCAATGAAAGCCAAACACAAAAGAACCAGGTTTTTGTAGAGAGAAGAGTATATTGCAAGGCTGCCAAGGAAGGATATAGGAGTCTGGCTTAAATCTGTCTCTCCAAGCTGGGGGTTGGGGCAGATTTTTATAGTCAGAGGGTAATGAGGCATGACCGGATTGAATGTTGCAGTGGGGTGATGCTGGGAGGCATGATCTGACTGGATCCTGCCATGGAGTAACACCACGGCTTGAACAGATTGGATGCTGGATCCTGCTATGTGGCATCCACTTCTTAATTTAGCCCCCATTCCTCAGTCCAAGAGCTTAGGTTTTGTCCATCGTTACACATTTGGTTCATCTGGGCATGCTCAGGTTACATGACTTACAACTTGGGGGTCTGTGGCAACTGAAAAACAACTCACCAGTTTATTACACAAAGGCAAGTTAAACTAGATTGAGCTGGTTCTGTGGTAACAAAATGGTGGTGGGGGGGTGGAGTAAGTTGGCTAAATAGAACCCTCACAATTATCCCTCCACATGAACACCAAATTCAACAAATATCCATGAAAGAAATCACCTTTGTAAGAACCAAAAAATCAAGTGACAAATCATAGTACCTGGTTTTAACATTATATCAAGGAAAGAAGCACTGAAGAGGGCAGGGAAGACAGTCTTATATCACCTATACCACCCCTTCCCCATCCCCCAGAAGAACCACATCAGCACCTAGTGGAGAGAGAATCTGTGTGCTTGGGGAAGGGAGCGTGAAGTGATTGCGGGACTTTCCACTAGAACTCAGGGCTGCCCTGCTAAAAGGGAACACAGCACAGGACAGAATTTTGCCAGTGCTCATAGAGGAAGCATTTAGGCCAGCTCAGCTAGAGGGAAATCCTCTGCTTCAAAGATAGAAATCTGAATTCTGGATAGCTCTACCACTGGCTGACAAAAGCCTTGGGCCTGGAATAAATTTGAAAGGCAGTCAGGCCACAAAGTCTGAAGTCCTGTGACTGTGCTGCCCTGGAGCCAGTGGACATGGGGTGCATGTGACCCAGTGATACAACAGTGGTGGCCAAGTGAGTGCCTATGTCATCTCTCCCCCAACTCTAGGTGTTTTAGCTTGGGGATAGTCTTATTCTTCCATTTAAGGAAAGAAATGGGAAGATTACAAAGGACTTTGTCTTGAAACTTGGGTACCAGCTCAGCTACAGTAAAATAAAGTACCAAAAAGACTCTTGATTCTAGGCCTTAGTACCTAGATTGCATTTCTAGATCAACCCTGGATCTGAAGGGTACTCACTGCCCTGAAGGGAAGGAACTAGTCCTGGCAGGATTCACCACCGGCTGACTAAAGAGCCCTTGGCTTTGAATAAACATCAGAGGTAGCCAAGCAGCAGTCACCATGGGATTTGGGCAAGACTGGGCTGGCTTCAAGTGTGGTCTGGCACAGTCCCAGCTGAGGTAGCCATTAAGGAATGCCCACATCACTCCTCTCTCAACTCCAGCAGCCCAACACAAAGAGTGAGGGAAGAGAGTGAGAGACTTTGCCTAGTAATCCAGGGAATTCTCCTGTATCTCACACAAGTCCACCAAGGCAGTGTCCAAGGCAAGAGTCTGTAAAATTCACAACATTAATAGGCTTGGGCCACCCCAGTGCTGATACAGCTGAGCTTACCAAAGACTTAGATCATAACACTCAATTCCCTTTGAATACCTGGAAATCCAGTGGGTTCAAACAAGTCCAGACTGTGAAGATTAGAATGAATACCTAACTCTTCAATGCCCAGACATTGATGAACATCCACAAGTCTCAGACAAAGAATTCAAAATAGCTGTTCTGAAGAAGGTCAATGAAATATAAGACAATACAGAGAAGGAGTTCAGAAGCTCATCAGAGGATTGGGTGCAATGGCTCACACCTGTAATTCTAGCATTTTGGGAGGCCCAGGAGGAAGTATCAC
>CAUYSK010065814.1:0-48532 GCA_963575035.1 Avahi laniger
GTTCCCAGCAGCCAGCAGCTCCTGCGGGCGGAGGGCCATAGAGCAACGAGGTGAAGCATGCTGGACGCTGGGGCCAGCCTGCCTCGGGCAAGTCACTTAAACTCCCTGTGCCTCAGTTCCCTTATCTGCACAATGGGGTTAGTATTAATAATAGTATCTACTTCATAGGACCGTTATGAAGGCTGAGTTCATGGCCCACGTAAAACACGTGATGCCTGGTCCAGCATGGCCACCAGGGACAGGTGGCTCTTGTCATTCTCTTTATGTTTCTCCTCTCTTGGTTCTGCTTGAGCTCGCTCCCAGCCCCCCGGAAGGCCTTGCTTGCAGCAGAGGTCGGGGACCACGTGGGATATGTCTGCACACAGCAGTGGCCACGTGGCTGGCCCTCTGGGCGGCTGCTCCCCGGGCCCTCTCATTCATGCCGCCTGCTTGGCTGCTGAGGCACTGGGGCTCGTGCCTTCCGCAGTGACCTTCAGCTCGGTCCCAGGCTTCTTGAATCCTGCTGGCTCTGCTAATAGCCTCAGCCAGTCAACCTGAGGCATTTATGGGGCACCTTCTGTGTACAAGCACAGTACTCACAGGTGACCTGTGGGTCATAAGTGCCTTAGAGAGTATATTTGATCTGCTACCTGAACCCACGAGATAGGCCAGGCTGGTATTATTCTTCTTGTTTTTTCCAGGTGAAGCAATTGAGCCGGCGAGCAGCTCAAGGCCAAGGCGTGCAGCTATGAGCCCCCGCCCCATCCCCAGCCCGGGGCTTGCCGTTGAACGTTTTTGTTTTTCATGTCCAGACAAGTACCTTCTCATCCTTGACTCTGCCTGGGCTCAAGGTCCACTCACGCCCCAGAGCACGGGCTTCCGGAAGGCCACTGGTGTCTGGAGGAGAGGAGAGGGGAAGTGTTGGCAGCCACAGAATGCCCGGTCCCTCTCTCGCTTGGAAGCTCAAAGGCTTCTGTCCTGAGGGACTTGTCCTCCAGATCTTGAGGAGCAGCAGAGGGGATGGGGACAGGAGAGCGGAGACGCGGCCCTCTCTCCGTGGGTGACCTCCGAAAGGCGTCGGGGTTGCTGCCGGCTCCTGCCTGCAGAGGGTCTTGCTTCTAGCCAGGTTGAGAGCTGAAAGGATGGATTCCCACAAAAGACAAATTAGAAGGGGATTATCATCTCCCAGAAGAAGGCTTTTAAAATATACTCGGGAGTGTTCAGAGGGAGAGTTGGCGCATGGGAGGCTTGGCAGGCGCACCTGCGCGCGTTCCAGGGCCTGACCTCCGCGTGGCGGAGGCAGCGTGAGCCCAGGGACTGTGATCTTGTTTGCTTTCCCTAATGGCCGGTCCAGGGAGAAGCCCTGCAGATCCCGTTAGGGAAGGAGTGGTGATTGGGGGGTCCCCAAAGACAAATAACCCGGCCACAATAGACAGGGGGAGGGGAAATGCCTCTGACCCTTAATTGAAGGTGATGGGCGGGGCGTGGCGGTCACTGTGCCTTGGGGATTGGGACTTTCTTCTGGGGCCAGGGTTCGAATCCTAGCTCTGCCTCCTACTAGCCTGGTGACCTTGAGCAAGTCCCTTAATCTTTCTGAGCTTTATTTTGCTCATGTGTAAAATGGAACTAATAATAGCAATAATAATAATAACATGTTGCTCTTGGGTTGTTGTGAGGTTGAAATGAGGCAGTGAACGTGAAGAGCTTGGCGTGGGTCCTGGTGCATGGTAAACCCTGTGTGGCCACGGTGGTGGTGGCTGTTGTTACTTGTCCCCTCACACGGTACTGCCTTGTAGCCTACAGCAAGTTCTGCTTTCGTGAACCTTTTCACGGGGCACCATCCATCAAGCTCCTTTTCTTAACTGTCCTTTGAAGCTAACCAGCGGCTCGCCTTCCCTTCCCAGAAGCTCAGGGCTGCCTGCCTGGGGATTTGCCCGTGTATTTTGTCTGTAATGCATAATATATATGCGTGTGTGAGTATGTGTGTGTAGGTCCCCCCACACGGATGTATATATAACTCATTCCCCAAAGAGAGATTTATTTCGAGGCACAAATGCTTCTGGTTAGCTTCTGTGTGGATCCGATCCAGCCCCAAGCCGTTGCCATGAGTAGAATTCATTGACGGCAAAAGGAAATGAAAACAAACGTTCCTGACATGGGGCATTTCCGTTGGGGGGCCTCTGGGAATTCTCCTCCTCTATTAAAATATCTACCAAATTGGACAGAGGAACTTGGCAGCCACAGCCTGAGCTCTTTAATTGTTTCTGTGGGGAGGGTACGGGCAGAAGCTATGGGCTGGCCTCTCTTCCAGAACCTTCCTCTCCCCACCAAAGTACAGGAGGAAGGGGATGTTTGAGAACGGAGGATGTCTGGGTGCTTCTGGAATCCAGCTGTGACCCCCACATCTGGGCAGATGCCCAAGGATGGAGAGGGGAGAGCACCTTCTCCCTGGCCCTCTGGAAGCAGCTCTTTGCGAAGTTTGCCGGGGGAGGTAGCAGGGAGCTCACATTCCTGAGATGGTCCGAGGCCTTCCGTTCAGCCCCAGCAGACGGAATACGAATGTGGTTTTGATCACAACCAGCTGATGGGAGCTGACCCAGACTTATATTATGATTTGGCTGTTTTTTTGGTTTTGTTTTTCCTTCCCCCTCCTCTTCCTTATGGGGAAAAAAATTTTTTTTTAAGTTGAATGAATTTGCTCCAGGGGACAGAGTTCAGGACAGAGGCAGCTAATGAGATACATGGACTCTCACGCAAAGTTGCAGGTGTTTGCTGATCTGTAGTCTCCAGGTCTGTTTCCTCCCTCTCTCCCCTTAAAAATGGGCCACGATTCGTGTTTCCTGAGGCCTCTAGATGTGTACTGGTGTGCATGGCAGTGGGTTTACTGGTGCTAGATGTGTTCATTTATTCACCATCTCATCCTGTCCTCTGCAAGGTGGTTATAGCCATCCTCACTGTACGTATCCGAAAGCTAAGTCACCGGGAAGTCACATATCCCCCACAAAGTGACAAAGCTGGTAAGAGGCAGAGCTGTTCAGCTCAGGCAGATCAGCTCTGAGGAGGTTTCTCCCCTCGGTGCTAATGAGTTTGTGGGCTAGGTGCTGGCCGTGGACACCGTCCTGTGCCCTGTAGGAAATTTCACAGCGTCTCTGGCCCCACCCACTAGATGTCGATACCACCCCACTCTCCCGGTCACGGCAATCAAAAACGTCTTCAGACATTGCCAGAGTCCCCTGGGAAGCAAAATTGCTCCTGGTTGAGAACCACTGCTTGAAACCCATGTCCCTTCTTCTACCCAGTGTCACTCTGTGTGGCAATACAGCCCTGCGTACTTCTGAATACTAAGGTGGCCTGTGGACGTCTGCGGTGCTTGATCTAAACTTGCCTTCGCATACTCAACAAATACTCGATAACTGTATTGAGTGTCTCCTATGCACAAGGCACTTTAAGATGTCGGGGCTAAGAGTGAAACCCCAGGTAGGAGCTTGAACAGTCGGTGTCCAGGAGCTGAAGAAGGATTTTCCAAGAAGACTGGGGAAGGCTCCCTGTTCTCCCAGAGGTTCCACGTGAGTGGGACACCCACAGTCTTGTTGGCTGACAGATGCTCACTTTCAGTTCCTGGGTGGGCAGGTGAGGAAAGGGGGTGCCCCAGGGACACATGCACACACACAGGAGTAGAGAGAAAACTCCAGTGACGTCTGTTGGACTTCTGGTCATTCCTCTTCAGGATCTGATAGGCAACGTACTGTCAGCTGCAATAACCCTCCTCCTTCACTTTGTCTGAGGGCCTGCCATGCATCTCATTTCTGAAAACCCAAAGATTTTTTTTCTTAATCTCCCACTGTTTTTAAAAATTTGCCTTTAAAATAAACACATGAGGAAAAGCTCCTGGGCCTTTGCCCTTGTAGTTTCAATTAATTGGTGCCAAGAGTATCTGCTAGTGCCACCATGACCCCTCATCTCAGGGTATGTCAGACCCCTGGAGGGACTAGGATTCCTTGGGAGTCTTTTCTGAGGACCTCCGGAGAGGAGCTAGTGGGAAAAAGAGTGTTATCTGTGTGTGTGCGCGTGTGCGTGTACATGAATGCTTGTGTACACACACACGCACACAGACACACACACACAAAAAGAACATCAGGTTGTTCATTTTCTCCTTTAAAAACTCTAAAAATGCGTTTCAGACTCCTCCTGTCTGCCAGTCTCCCGTCCTCCCCCAGAAATCCTTGGTTAAGTTTTAAGACTCAACAACAGCAGCAAAGAACAAAGCCACGGACAATCTCCCCCGACAATGTCAGCTGCGAACTGAAGATCTGAATAGCCTTTAAAATTGTTTTATTGTTGTCAGCGCTGCAGAATGGTATGTAATCTTTGTGTTCTGGAGAATCTTTAATTGGCACAAAAGGGCAGTTTAGCCGGCATCTTGTAGGAGGTTTGTCATGCAAACGGTTAGTGCCTGCCACTCACTACGTGTAGGGCTATCCAAGCTGATTTACATCAGTAGCTCCCTCGGTTAATAGCCTTGTATGTTTCCTGGGGGTCTCTGAGCAGAAGTCAAGGGAAGCTGAGGCTCCCCTCCCCTCCTCTGCATCCTCACTGCCTTCCAGCCATTAGGGACCTCCTGCCGCCTTCCTCTGAGCCCCATGGAATGGGGTGGGTAGGGTGGGATGTGGGGGGCCTGCAGGATGGGTTCCTCCCACAGGTATAAGCCTTCAGCTGTTTGACTACCTGAAGTAGTTAAGAGTAGGCGATCTAGAGTGGCCTACCTAGGTTCAAATCCCAAGCAAGAAGCTGTCCCCTTGCTTCCTGTATTAATTAGGGTGATACTAGCTGCTGAAATAACTAAGCCCTCAGATTTCAGTGCTTAACACGATGGAAGTTTATTTCTTGCTCACTTAACATTCTGGTACGGAGGTTCCTGCTGGCTCTTCTTCTACGCTGTGATCTGAGGACCCAGCTTCCTTCCATCTTACGGCTTTGCCATCCCTTAGGGCCACAGAGTAGCGGAGTGTTGGGCACCCAACTAAGTACTTTAGATATGTTATTAATATTTCTTCAGTCCTCACAACAGCTCTTAGAAGATGATGGTGTTGTCATTTCGCAGGTGTGAAAACTGAGATTCAGGGAGGTTAAGTCATTTGTCGGGGATCACATGGGAATGTCATAGGCGTCCCAGAGCCAAGTAAGGAAAGATGTGGTTCTCCCCCCTGTACCCCCCGTCCCCAGCTAAATCTGCCACTTCCCCATTTGAAACTTGGAAAACAAGGTTATTTCTTCCCTGCGGCCTCATCCCCATGTGGCCAGCCGCCCCTGCATTAGCAGGTCTTTGATAGGGGGCTTTGCTCATAGTGGGGGCGCAGGGATTCCACCGAACTGAGGCTGGCTTTGACTTGGGAAAGGCAGGGTAGGGTCGGGAGAAGAATTCCGGACCATTCCCTTGTTTGGGTGCTGAGGTCAGCCTCATGTGGCCTTAGCGGTGTTTGTGTGTGTGTGTGTGTGTGTGTGTGTGTACACACATGTGCACGCATGCGCTGAGGAAGCAGGGAGCTGTCTGTCTGTCTGAACTCTGGAGAGGTAAACACAGCATGTGGGCCCCACAGAAGGAGTCTCTTGACAAGCTGGGCTTTCTCCTGACACAACTGCCTGTTAATGAATTCAGAGTCTGGCAGTTCCACCAAAAGCCGACTGCCAGTGAAGCCCGGCTGCTCTAAACCCTTGACACTGCTGATTAGAAATGGGTTTTCTTTTGACAGTCGCCCTGCTCTGGAGATGGCCTTAACCAAACAACAGAGAAGTAGTTAACCGGAACTTGTCCCCAGGTGTCTCCTAGAATTCTCTTCTTCCTGCCCCCACTCCTGTAAGAAAAGCGACATCGATGTCTGAGAGCAAAAGGGGATGGGGACCCCACCCCTAGCCCTGCAGAGGCTGCGTACGTTCCTGCAAAGCCTCCGAGTGCTCTCAGGGTGGCTTCTGCTTATGCACCGATGCGGAGCCCACCCTACGGGGGTAGACTCAGCCAGGGAGGGCCCCAGAGGAGGCTGGGCGCTGGGAGGGGTTGGCAAAAGGAACAGCTCCTGAAGACCCGAGGCTCTTGGAGGATGCTTTCTTTTCTTAGATGTTGAGGACTTGGCTTCCCTGTGTCTTCTGGGTGATTCTTAGCAGAAATGTCCGGAATCTGTGGTGATCCAAAGTGGGAGGCATTTGAAGGCTTGAACGCAAGAGACTATCACGGCCTTGGTTTAGTCCACACGACCAGGCCCTCCAGCAGCCACCTGAAATGTAGAGGGAACCGTTCTCCCATCCCTCCCCGCAAGGATGCTGGCTGTAGCTCGGGGGTAGATTTTGCACGTAGAGAGCACAAGGCCTCAGGGCCTCTGACCAGCCTGGTCCCGTGGAGACTTGCCCACCAGAGAAGCTTTCAGGGGCAGCCTCAGGTGTGCCATGCTGGACGTGTGCGATGGCCCACTGGTACAGGCCAGAAGCCAGTGCACAATCTATCCAAGGGGCTCCCTCTTTAGTACTGGGGAGCTTGGCCTCTGCTGATGAGAAGGAGCCACTTGTGAGAATCAGCAAGTCAAAATGGATGGCAGCTAGTGGCCCCCAGATTCTAGAATTCTCAGTGTCCTCGTGGCCTCTGCTTACATCTTGTAAGATACTCTCCCAGTTCAGAAGCACAGGTTCAATCTCTGATGGAGAGGCCTTTATTTGTTACTTAATTCTCGTGTTTTGTTTCAAATTACAGGACTTGAAGCCTTTAGGATGCACTGCCAAATATTTCAGTCTCTTTTCTCCAGAAAGCAAAGGCCACAGGCGTCTGAAGCATGCGTTATACTATCTGTCCCCCAAAACCAAATGAGACAGACAGATTACCACTGACGTCTTCCTGTTACATTCAAGGCCAGCACTTAGGTCATTGGGTTTCTGAATTCTCATGTTGAGCCAGAGATGTGACGAAGGCCACTGTGAGGTCCCCAGACTGCCCTGGGAGAAGCACAGAGTAGTTCTCAGAGTCAGAAGGAATTCAGGAATCCTCTACTAGATTTTAGTCCAAAGTTGCCTTGTTTTTGGCCTTGGGCAAGAGACCAAGCCATGGGTTGCTTTCGTTATTCCTTCTTCCATTGCGGAAATACAGATTTCTTCTTTTTAGAAAACAAGCAAGGACTCAACTGTTAATACCTTTGAGAGAGTGGCTACTTGGTCTGTTTGCTACTGCATTTGTTCATTCATTCATTCATACAGTCATTGAGTGTCTGCTCTGTGCCAATGTCCTTCTAGGCACTAGGGATGCATCGGTAAGCAAAACAGGCAGAACCCCAGCCCTCATGGAGTTCACATTCTGGCGAAGGGCTCCCAGCCAAACGGGTAGATACAGTGGGTACCAGAAGAGGATACGGGATATAGGGAGCCGTACCAGAGGGAAGGGGCAGGAGTGCTTTGGCAGGGTGGGATCTTCCAGCCCAGAGAGCCCTACGGAGTGACCGAGGAGTGCCGGGCTGCTGGGAGGTTGGGGCGCTGGCAGTGGCAGGAATAAGGGGCGCTCCGACATTAGTCCTGCAGTCTCGAGCCATTGGTGGGAATGGGGCTTTGAGTGTGGGGGAGAGGCAGCCTCTCCTGAGTCCTGCGTTGGGGACATGGAATTGGGAAAAGGATAATTTTACCTGGAGCGCATGTTCCTCTGGGGCCAATAAACTGTGGTCTTTTGGTCTTAACTCTCTTTGTTGGATTGGATTCAGTGATCCTGATTATAAGGTACTTTTCGGATTCAGTTTTGTTTTCTCATCCTGCTTTGGGTAAGACATTCCAAATACTCCATTTTTACATTTAAGGTTTAATCCCAAACCATATTATATTTAATTACGGGTAATGCAACATTCTTTCAAAGAAGAGCAGGAAGGACACGTCAAAAGTATCAGGATTAGAAATTTTGGTTCTCGGGTAAAGCAAAGCGTTGGTGAAAGGCTCGGGCACATCTGCACTCATCGGAGCCACAGAACTTTAGATTTTTGTTTGTTCTTCAGGGTGGGCTGTCACCTGGACAACAAGGTCCTCGGGGCCACATCCGAGCTGCCATTACCAATCCCTATTCTGGGCTAGACAGGCACCTTTCCAAGCCTACGTCATCCATTGATCCTCGTTGATAGGTACGAGGAGTGGGAGTCTGTTTTTCACACTTGGGGAAACTGAGGCTTATGAAGGTCAAGTAATGTGTCCAGCATCCAAACCCAGGTCAGAACAACGGAAATGCCAAAAATCCTTCCCTTGCACACTGCCAACTCAATAAGCCTCAACAGCCAGGAGAAAGCTGTTTCAAATATCAGGCCGGCAGAGTTACAAAAGAAAGAGTTAATCTCAGCATCTGTCGCGGTCACCATTACAAACAAAAACAAACCCAAAATAAACAAACAAAAAAGGCATAATGGCCTGAATATTTTTTTTTAAGCCAATAAACAGGACCCCTGTTGTCATTAGCTGAGGTTCAGTCTCCAGCCAGCAGCATGAGAGTTTTGAAGCTGGAGAAGAGATTTCTTGTCACCTTCGTCAGAGTATCTGCCTTACCCTAAGCCCTTGAGTAATATATTCAGAATTTCAAGATGGGAGCATGTGAGCAGGACTTAGCAGGCCTACCTCTGCCTGTGCTTAGCTGGGTTTCAGACCTCAGCTGCAGAGACGACGAACTATAAATAGACAAGGGGAAGAGATTGAGCACAAAAATCCTGTGTTCTCAGAACTGCCACATTCTACCTTTGGGACCAAGCTTTCCTGGTGGGGCCGTGAAGTTTGCACACGTAACTCGGCATGGGTTAGTTTTCTTGACAGCCCACACTCCAGCCACAGAGCCACGACTCCTTAATTACTAGGTGAGCATCAGCAAGAAGGTGACTTTAGCCTTGGCCCTAAATATGACAAAGGCGCTTACAGAACTTTCTCCCGAGTGGCACGCTAAGAGAAAGGAGTGGGCTTGTATGCCAGTGGCTGTTAGGGTTTGAGGGCTGGAGATGACATTGATAGGGGAACCCACAGGGTTTCAGTGACTTAGGGTAAAGGGTGTCAGGCGCACAGGGCACTGGGGAAAGACCAGTTTCCTCTGGGTTCGTGACGATTGTGCACATCTTCAGTGGTCTCCCGAGGCTGTTAACCATTCTGGGTGCAAGGGAGTCTGGGTTTTCGGTGACAAGGTGTCACCTTTCGGTGACAAGGGAGTCTGAGTTTTCGCAATCAGGTGTTGCGCTAAGTCTGCATTTCCCTGTAGTTAGAGGTTGTTCCTTCTCAGGTAGATTTCCTTGAGGAGACGTGAGAGCCGCAGCCGGCAGGGAATGTGCTTCGAAAGGATATATCCGCTCTGCTGAAAAGCACGGAGCCAAAATAATCTGTAACCTATTTCACCCAAATAAATAAGTCAGCAAATAAGTCTGCTTTCATTGTATTGTCTTCTTCATAAATATCCTTTAAATTGAGGCTGAGTGACAAGATGTGCTTCCGCCACTAAAATGTATCACTGATGATATTGAAAGAGCCTTTAAAATACCACGATTGTCATTGAAAGTATACTTTGCTTTCTCTCTCTCTCTCTCTCCCCTTCTCTCTCTGTCTGTCTTCTCCTTTGCTAGTAACTAGGTCTCTTTGGGAATTTTTAAAGTGACGATTGGTAGATTGTAGCTGACGATATTTCTTCCACATAACATTTCTGAATGCCACTCAACCCTGCCTTGATTGGCTCCCAGTGTCCCCAAGAAGAAAAATGTTTCATCTGAAAATGCAAAGCGTGTTGGAGGTCATTTGCTCTCCACCTTTTACCCCTTTGCACAAGGGGCAAGGGAAAGGCAGCAAAAGGCAGCAGTGGTGAGACTCGGCCTCAAAGGAGCTTAACTGCCATCAGAATCGATCCTATCGGCTTGAGTGCAGGGTGGTATATGCTTATTAGATTCTCAGATGTTATTCAGCTTGATTGCAGCTTTTATACAAAGGAGTTAAGGCACGGGTAGGAAAGATAATAGAACTATAAATTGCAAGACAGGTTCTTATGAAATCAGTAAATTATTCATTTAATAGTTCACTCCTTGTTGATTTCATGTTGCTATGGCACCTCAAGATGGAGGCGAATCGGTCCACCGGCCCGACCAGGGGCCCTTACACAGACGCACAAATCCTGGCGGAAGGCAGATAATGCGTTACGTACAACCTTCAGCCACATGATAAATTGCTTCTTTATCTGGCAAATTCCAAGGAGATCTGCTGGAGAGAACTGAAAGAGATATCTCACAGTGGCTAACAGTTCTTGGAAGAGACCCAACCGTCTCAGGGTTTGAGTCAGAATCTGTTTAAGAACGCATTAAGAATGCATTGTCTTGGAGTGGCTTGCCTGTCTCCCGAGATTGTTGGAAACACCGTGGGCTCACAGTTGCTTTGGCGTCCATGCTACAGTAAATGCCTGACTTCATTTATTATTTTGATGGGCAAAGAAAACTGCTTGCCGACAGCCGTGCTTCTTCCAAAGTTCTTCCTAGCCTTACTTTTGTACTCTCCTCCCTGTTTCCAGTTTGATTCCTTCCTGCCTGGTGAATTGTTGTACTTAAGAAATACAACGCTATGGCCAAGTCTGTCGCTCATGTACAATGGAGTTGGAGGGAGTTTGGGTGGCAGGGGAATTAGGAAGCTTGATTTTGATGTTGGCTGTGACATTGGTGGCCGTGTGACCTTGGACAAATTCCTTCATCTCTGGGATCTCAGCATCCTTATCCGAAGCATGATTTGGGTGGTCCCTTCCTTTCCTAACCTCCTGAGACTCTGTGCCCGTAACATGTATCGATTCCCTGTTCGTAGATGTTACGAGGACCTCTGAAGGCCATCTGAATGAATGTGCCTGCGTTTAAAGTCAGGGCCAGACCCCCCGGATGCATTGGACTATGGGGACATTTTCTGTGAGTGAGACTATTAAGAATTTAGCAGTTCATTCTGACAGCTTGATAGATGGAGTGGTTTTGCATGGCATCCATGTAGGAATTGACTTAGAAAGGAAGCATTTTCTAAGACAGTCTGGCTTTGTGTGTCTGTTAGGATAATTCTCCCCCCAATCAGATTTTAAAACTTTGCTCTGAAAGGCCAATAACAATAACCTAATCCAGTATCCTTGTATATTTGATTGTGTTGACCACAACATCTCTTAATTTCTGCTTTTGGCTTCTGTGACTTGATATAATAATAAGTATTAATGTTAGTATTAGTATTATGAGGTAAGTACTATTCTTATTGCACGAATTAGAGTCTAGTCAGGGGATAGAAACCATGCTGGGTTTTTGTACAGAGAAAGTTAAAATAAGGAACCGTTAATGGGGATATAAAATTAACTAACCAAAAGGGTAAAAAGAAAACTCCAAGGCATTGATTCTCCAGTATTACGGTACATCCGAATCACCTCGGGGCTTTTTCAAACACAGATTACTGGGCCCCCAAAATTCACATTCTAACAGGTTTTCAAGCGATGCCACTGCAGCTGGTTTGGGGACCACCCATTGAGAACCGCTGTTGTAAGGTACCACGGAGGTAGCAACTGCAGGCAGCAGCCTCCACCCCTACCCTAGCTGGGGCTGGCCAGGCTGGAATTACTACAGCTTAGATGTTTGGAGGAGGAGGGTCTTGGCCTCTGGTGCTGGTGTCTCTGAGTGGGTGAGCGCTGTGTCGCTGGTTCTGCGGGTGTTGGGAGAAGCTGCAAACTGGATTCAGCTGCCTGTGTGGGACGACACTGTTACTGCCCCGATGAAGCAGCATTGCTGGGGTGATGCTCAGGGGAACCACAATCCCACAGGAATCAGATGGGAAGGAGCAAGACCCTTCCCCCTCCTCCTCCTCCCCCTCCTCTTCCTCCTCTTCCTCCTCCAGGCTTAGGGTATCCCTCCAGCGCCCCCTGTTGGCAGACCTACCAGAGAGCCGGCACCAAGGTGAAAAATGTACACGGTTTGCAGGGTCCTGGTTCTAGGCATGAAGCCAAGTATAATTGGGTAGGTTTGGAGCTGAGAGCTGTGATTTTACAGATGGGGAAACTGAGGCACTTTCCCAGAGGCTCTCATAGTAGGTGGCAGGGTGGGGGTTTCGCCCCTGCACCCGTAGAGAGGCTGTTTTCTCTGGCGCCCTTCTTTCCTCATGATGACTATTCTCGGCCTCTGTTGGCAGCTGCTTCTCTCTTTCTGCCCCTGAGGCCAGTGGCCTTAGGGCTTCGTCCCCTGCGTCCCCTCCCTGCACCTCCATCTCCAGCATCACCTTTAGGTGAATGTGTCCATGTCTCTACCTCTGCCCTGGACTACTACTTGGACAACACCAAGCTTCGAAGTCCAGTGATCTCCTGGACATTCCCTCTGGAATGTTCTATAGATACCACAAATATTTCTTCTCCCTCTGACTTCAATACTGTGGCCTCAAAACCTCCCTCTCTTCTGACTATTTGAGATTCTAAGTATGTTTTTTACTTGGACTGGCTCAGTGGCCTTCCTACTGCTTTCTTCCTATACTTCTCCTCTACCCAGCTTATCTGATGAACTGAGGTTGGAGAAATGTTCCTTAAAAACAACTTTACTCATGTCATTCCTCTGCTTGGAAATGCTGGCCGGTTCCCCACGGCCTCCTGAACGAAGCTGAGGCCTTCCAGAAGCAGGTGTCTTTGTGGCTCCATGGTTGGGCCTTGTATATATGTGTCCTGTCTCCCTTCCCTGTTATAGTTCAACTTCTCCAGCCCCCGTGGGCTACGAGTGGCTCTCCTGCCTTTTTCCATTCTCTCTCAGATTCCCTGTAGTCGTTCTAGTCACCTCCATGTCAGAAATGCCACCGTTTCCACCCCATCAGAACCCTTGCTTGAAGACCCAATTCTCATGCCACCTGCTCCATGCAGCCCTCCATGGTTCTCCCCCAGGTAGATACGACCTCTCCTTTCCGTAATCTCCCTTGGCGTTTTGTTTGTGCCTCTCCTACACAGGTGTCCTCTGCCCACCAGAAGCTGATCCTTTATCTGAGCAGACCGTGTCTTCTCTATTTCGGATCTCCCAGGGTGCCCTGTGCAAGGCCTGCCCCACGGTGCGGGCTCCCTGCAGAGCTGAGTTCAGTGCACGGAGTTCCCACAGTGTGTTTTGTTTCCCATTCAAGAACAGCCTTCCTGCCCAGCCTTGCATACTTCAGCCTGGGCTATTCTAGTCTCAGGAAGACTGGCCTGGGTGTGAAGCCACAGGCCACACTGTTGGCTTCTTTCAGCACCTATTCCAGAGTGAGGGACAGGGACCTTGCCCTTGGTCATCTCTGTTGAGCTACTTCCACATCTCCCAAATCGAGGGTTTTAAATCCTTTTCATTTCTGAAGATCGCTTGGCTAATGTTTGGAGCTCTCTTGGGTCTGTGTTGGCCTATCATTTAATTTCTCCCACTTGCCCGTGTATCTAGAAAAACCGGATTCATTTGCACGAATAGAAACAAAGGATGCTGCAGATGGGAGCCACGCACGGAAGGGGAGAAATACTGATAACCGTAATGTAAAATGCGGAGCTGCTCCACAGGAAAGGGCATGTGGACGGTCAGTCTGGGAAATGTGGGTTAGTTAGACAGGCTCCTTTCCTGCAGGCCTTACCAGGGTCTGTGATGTGAAATGATCAGCTTCCTGCATCTCCAGCCGTAGGCTGAGTGCCACGGATGAAGTGGATTTGACCAAAGGAATGTAGCTCTATGGGACCTGTATTCCTTGGAACACGCTACGAGACAAGTTGCCACAATGACTGTGCCACAGGGATCAAGGAAGCAGGAGTTCAGGCTGAGGATGGGTCAGCGGCCCCGTCCTCTGCCCATGGAAGGGAGGGCACCACTGGGTAGAGGAGGCCATACGGGAAACAAAGCCCACACCTGCCCCTGTGTTCTGAGCCTACTCCACGCGTGTGGGCTGAGACTGTCCACACCGCACAAATGCAAGAGCTCCGACTCCCTCCACCAGAGCTCTGGAAGGCCTCTCGGAGGGAAGAGGGGTCCCATTTCTCCAGCCAGACTCATTCCGTCAGTCACCTCCCAAGGATGCAATGTCAGAATAACAGCTTCTATTGCTTCTAAAATGAGTTTTCTCCACTCATGCAAATTGCTCTCTGACTTTGAACACCCACGCCAGTGGGAGCAATGTTTTGGCTGCCCAGTTGGTGAAGGAGGAACATCACAGGGTTATTTTTTCTCCTAAGCAAGTGCAGATAATACCCTTCCTCTAATCAACAGGTTTGCAAGCATTTGAGAACCAGAAATGCATTTACAAGGGGCTCTCCCAGCTTTGTGGAATTAGAGCAGAGATATTGCTTTCTTTTCACTTCAGTTAATCCAAATGAGCTGCGTCTCCTTTCTATAGAGAAGGGCAAAACAAAACAAAAACCCAACCCAGCAAAAACAAGGCTTTTTTACTGCCAAAATAGGGCTCCAAAAATAGTTTGGGTCATTGGAATCATGAAAGAAATGGTGTTTATATAACCTCTCTCTTGCAGACAACTTGAAAGTGATTTCCTTACATTTTATGCAAATAATACAAGGGATTTATATCACCCACTTTTGTCAAACTCATCTTCCATGTATGTATATTTGGAAAGCTTCCTCGCTGGTGTGTAGGCTTCTTGTTTTTGTTCTGGGTAAGTTGTCTTTTAGGCAGTAAATTCTGAACTCTGTTGTTAATTGCAAGTTGGGAGGATGTAAGTGGTGGCCGTTCCTGAGTGCGGAAATGAGAATCAGTTTGAAAGAGCTCCTATATCTCTACTGCCTTGACTTTTTATTGTCTTTTATGATATTTTAGGGTATTGCCAGACTTAATTGAGGACTCAGTTTGTCCAGAGCTCCACAAGGGCAGCAAAGATAAACCAAGCCATCCATGTCCTTGCCTGCAGGGAACATAGGGTCTAGTGGGTGAGACGGTGACAGACACCATAATACAAGATGGGTGCTAGGTGTGTGTGCAAAGTGCTTCGGGATTGTAGAAGAGGGAGAAAAGCCCAGTCAGGTGCGGAGTGGAGGAGCTGCCATTTGAACTAGACTTGAGGGCTAGGTTGCGTTTCAGCAGGTAGAAGGGGGAGTTGTGGTCCCGAGAGTGAGGGAAGAACAGAAGCGGGAAGTGCAGGGGGACTTAGGGTCACAGGGTGAGTGAGGAGGTGCAGAGAGAGAGAAGACCAGGGCTGTGCTGTGGGGCCAGCTCACGAGGCTGCAAAGCGACATAGTGGCAGGCTTTGGTGCCCAGCTGGGAATTCCCCTGGCACTGCTGGGAGCCAGCCACGTGTTCAGTGCAGGGAGAGGGTCATGGCAGGTCCTGTGTGCTCCACCTCAGTGGTACCAGGAACTGGGGAGCCATCTCCACACCTCCCTTTTTCCTGTCCCCCATGTCTACAGCCATCAGTCTTTCTATCGCACCCTATAAACATTGCTTGCCTCGGCCGTCAGTCGCTCTGCCATTGGCTCTCCTTCCTTCCCTTGTCACTCATCCTCAAGTGACAAAACTCTTCTTTTGACTTTCAGCCTCAGCCTCGTCTGGTCCATCCTTCATGTGCTGCCAGTGGAGTGGTTCTGAAAGCTGGGCTGACCCTGTCGTTTCCCTGCTCCGTCCCTTCCATAGCCCCGTCACCCCCCAGGAAAGCCTGGCTCCTTGGCGAGGGGATGGGGCTCTCCCAGGCATGCTGCCCAATCCTCTGCCTTCTGCCATACTCCACTTGAGCCACACCAAACTGGATGTCCCGTGCACTTCCTCTCTCCTGTGTCTTCAAATGGGCTGCGTCTTCTGCTTGGAACTCTCTTCCTGTGCGCACTCCCCGTATCCATCCTGAGCCCGCAGGCATCTGCCAGCTTGCCCACTGTTCCTCCGCTCCCCCACCGGGGACATTTGGTTGCATCTCTCCCACTTCATTCCCATAGCACCTTGTGCCCCCTCTGTGCACACAGCCAGCCCAATGCTTTATGGTTATTTTTTGTCTGGTTGTCGTGTCACTAGACTGTGAGCTCCACACAGTGCTCAGCTCTGTGCCAGGCCCATGGCAGGCCCCCAGGAAGTGTGCACCAGCGGCATTAGAAGGAGAGAGCTGGAAGGAGAAGGACCCATTTGGAGCCCAGGGCAGCAGCCCAGGCCACCTTCATTTGCACTGATGACCCTGCCGGCCCCAGAGTTTGCCTCTTTCCTCCTGAGGGTGGTACTGAGATTACTGGAGAAAACAACAGGGGAGACTCATGCATACATAGCACGCCACCTCCCTCCTCCTGGTCCCGGGGGGAAATGATATTTCCATACATCCTAAACATCCGCCTTCTTTCAGCGTCTGCGGAAGCTCGGTTGAATAATGAAAGATAATCAGCAATGGGTTGAAATTTCCTCTCCTTGGGCAGGTCTTTTTTCCCTCCTATATTATGTATTTAAATATATATACATCGTGAATCCGCCTACTGGTGGGGCCCTTGGAGGTTGTTTGTGGACTAGGGTTTTGCTTGTTCTTCTCCCTAGTTTTTTGGGGTTTGATGGTGTGTGCCTTGCATTTTTCAGAGCCAGAAACACAGCTAAAAAATGTGTTCAGATCCTGCAAAAATGATGGCACATTAGAGCTGGCGGTGTGCAGACAAAGCGAGAGGGAAAATCAGATGTGCCCATCCCACGAGTGCCTCTCTGTGGGAGGAGAAGTGCGCTGCGAAGAGCCAGGCGGTGGCCTGAGGCCTTCACTCCTGTGCCCAGAGATGCAGCCCCTCTTGCTCAGCGCTGTGTCATCAGAGTCATTAAGAGCCTTGGGTTCTGGTCTCTGCCGCCAACTGGCTGAGTGGCGTTGGGCAACCCCGTGGTTTCTGGGGCCCAGGTAGCCTTCATCTGTCAAAGGACGGGGTCGGATGAGATCCCGGGGGTCTTTCCTGCTTCCCAGTTCCACGAGTCTGTGAAAGATGAAGGGGCGTGGGACTGGCAGTGGGGTCTGACGGAACTTCTGCAGAGAGAATGTGCCCCTGGAGAGAGAGGTGAGCAGCAGCCAGGGAGGGACAGGAGGTGAGCGAGGGCTGGAGACTGCAGGTGTGAAGGACAGGAAGGGCGGGAGGCGGGGAAGAGAAGAGCAGGTCTGCTGGGCGGGGAAGAGCAGCCCTTGCACTTGAACCACATGGCTCCTGGGTTCCGAGCATGAGCTTCGGAATTCCAAAGTGGCCAGGGAGGCTCCTGGCACGGCGAGGCCAGCTGATACCTCCCCACAGCTTTCCCAGATCCGCTGTGGGTTTGTACCTGGTAGGACTCAGCCAGCACCAGTTCTTCTTCCACGCTCTGAACCTTCTTTCCCGACTCTTCCCTGGCACCGGCAGCTCCTTCTCAATTATTCATCAGTGGCAGCCTTTGTAAGAGCCCCCTGCTGGGTGCAGTGCAGGACACTGGTGCCACAGCCACACGGTGTGTTCCTCATCCTTGGAGTTACCACCCAACACCTGCCCTTCCAGCTGTGTGTTGGCCTTTGGGCGCTAGGGGAAGGGGAGGCCATTGACCCAGCCGGAGCGGGGACCCAGAAGCCTTCTACTTCTGCCTTGCGAGGGCTCCATTATGCAGATGGGGAAGCCTTTGCTGAGAAACAGGACTTCGGGAGGAAGAAGGAAAGCAACACCTGGTCCTCTGTAAATCCAAGTGGCAGCCCAGGTGGGCACTGCAGACTGTAACACTGTATATTACTTTAAGGAAGATATATTGGGGTGAGTGGGAGGGTGAAGAGAAGGGTGGTTGGAATGTCCGGGTGATGAAACCTTAGGGATAACTTGTGTTTGCTTTAAATTCTAATGGGAGACTCAAAAACATAGAACTTCCTTGGGAAAGCCCTTGTGGCTTCCTTTTCTAGGAAACAAGAATCTACCTGATGGTAGCCATCAGAGGCTGAAAGGTCACGGACCTTAGAGCTCTCCCAGGGCAAGCTCTTTAATCTCACTTAGCCTTAATTTTCTCATCTACGAAATGGGGATCACCAAGCCTTTCTGGAAGGGTTGTGATAGACATTTAGGTGAAATAATATATGCCCAATGCCTGGCACTCGGTAAACGCTAGTTCTTTCTTTGACTTGCTTAGAATATTTAGCAAAGGCTTTCCTTTTAAGCACCTCAGAGACCTCTCCTTTGTTCTCTTAAGCCTAATATGTTTTAGATCTATTGTTGACACCTGATGACGTTTGCCAAGTGTCTTAGGGTGGCCACCATGCCAGAATGCTTGTCCTTGGCAGGAACCGTCTTTTCATTTTCTCACATCTCCTCTGGCAAGAGTTCTCCAGACACCCTCTAATTAGAGCCCGGAGGGTTTGGGGGCTAAATGATTTCTCACACTGAAGGTAGACCTCTGCTTTGAAAGCCGCCCTCTGAGTGCGGGAAGGACTTGTGGTTGCCTTTACAAGAGGCCATTGAGCACAGAGGGGGCAGCGGTTGGGTTGGGTTCACGTGTGTGTCCTGGTTCCCAAAGCAAACGGATTATCCTTGCCAGAGGAGACACATTTGGAATAAAATGCCATGGGTCATGTTTCAGGATATTACAGGCCCAGAAGTGACCGCGATCTTGGTGAGCTGCCCTGATGTTTTGTTTCTGTGGGTCTAAAGTGGGACACATCATAAAAGAACGTTGGTTACACATCTTGGTCTGCCCCCATTTCCCAGCTCCAATCTTCCAGATCATTCTGAGTGGCTGACATGCCTTCTGGGGTGCGTGTGGGGGTGTTACAGTCTCCACGTGCCCTAACCCTCTTCTCCCCCCTCTGTTTTTTCCTTCCTTAGCCAGTGGCAGCAGCTTAGTACTTGGAACTGGTCACTTAATGGCTCAGACTCCTTGGAGCCAAGGTACACGCTGGCAGCATCTGCCAAGCACCTGGCCAGGGTTCCAGGGTGGGGGTGGGACGGATGGGAGGTGCCACACTGCCCCTCGTAGGCCATCGGGCTCACAGCTCCTGGCTGCCCTGGTGCCAGGATAAAGGGCTTACCCTCGACCTTGGAAACATTCCTGCCAAGCAACCACATTGGTCAGTTTATTCTGATTCTCCCACGAAGGGGGCTGACTTGTTTTTTCCTGTTTCGTTTCTCCGTCGCAAGACCTGGCTAGAGGCGTCTCTCAGGGCATGTTCAGGCACAGCGCAGAGCAGGGGAGCTGGACAAGACAGGTCGTGGAGTGAATGGGTGAAGGAACTCTGAGATTCCAGGTTGTTAAATCTTAGAACACCCAGATCCTACATAGCTGCAATTCAGCAGAACGTTGACCCTGGCATAAAAGTAATTTTCAGATGAGCTGAAGTGCCCGAAAGCAGCCCTGGAGAACACTTGGGGCTAAGAGGCAGCCAGCCTGGGGTTCACCATTTCTGGCCGATAAGAGATGTGGGATAAATTGCGTGTGGGCACGGCATGCCTGATAAAGGACTCTAGCAGTGGGCGGGCCTTGGCCTTTTGGGGGGCCTTTGGGAGGGCTTGGGGTTGGATGGGGTGCAAAGCAGAGGCCAGTGGCTGCCAGTCCTCACTTCCAATTCTGGAACCACTGAGCACTCCTGAGGGAGGAAGGCCAGCACCGTAATGACGATGATGATGATGATGATTTTTCAAAGTCTTCATGGCTGCTGTAATGATAGGGACGTGAAGCCACCGTTTGCCACCTTCCTGCCATTCATTCAGCCTTTACCTAGCCTGACGACTTCGTCTGTTTTCCTCCCTGGATGATGAATTCACAATGCTGGCCGGAGGGAAGATGAACATTGCCCTGAAAGTCATCATTTTGCTCTTTTAAAACTTACTTTTCTTTCTCTGAGTACTGAATTAGTGTCGTAATTTGCTCTGATACCACCTAAATCGGTTGTGATTAAAGCTTCTTCTTTTGCTTTCTTTTTTTTTTTAAACCAGGTTTGCTGGCTGGAGTTCACATATTAACAAAGATGAAAAAGATAGTGTCTGATTTATAATGTTCTGAATTGCTCAAGTCCTTCATTTGTAATTCTCGGCAGTATTTCTCTAGGAAAGCGAGGCATCGCTCTGTCGTCAGGGTCTCAGTAATCCCCATAAAAAACGGGGGAAGGATTTGTGAGACGGTCTCCACGAGCTTTGGCGGTGATGGACAAGGAAAAATCAGGACACTATAAATTACTGCGTGTCTTTCTTCCCCACAGTTATTGTCACCGTGGCTTACTGTATTGGGCAAGTCCTCCGGGTCCCTTTAAGGTCAAGAAATCAAGAAATAAAAACCTTGTAGCATTTAACCTAATCGATACTGAGGGTTCTCAAATAGATATCTAAGTCTTTGGCAGCGATGTTGGATGGGCAAGGGGAGAGCTGGTTTTTGATAGGTATTGAAGAAATCTCAGCCGCAGCTGAGGATGCGGTGGCTCTTTCCCATGTGTTTGACGTGCCCCGGGCCAGGCCAGGGAGGGGTGGGGGACGTCCATGTGGATTCTTCGTCTTTTGGGGATATCTTTGTGCTTCCTCCATTTTCCATCGGTTTTCCACTTTGGGGAGCTGAAAATTAGTTAAAACGGAGCGAGCCGGTGTAGAATGGGTTGAGAAGTGAAGCCCACTGTGGACCTTGTTGGTGCTGAGGGAACTCAGGCTTCCATTTAAAAGGAAGAAGTCCAAGGTGGAATCCTGGAAACGTGTCCCAACTGCACCACCAGAATTCTGAATGCGGCCAGTGGGCTCTAAAGACCAGGTGGGCATCTCAGAGACCAGGGAAGCCACCATCTTTGTTCCGTCTTCTGCCTGTGGCTGTCTTTCAGGAGTTTGGGGAATGGGAACTTTAGAGCGTTTATGTCATTTACATTGTCGGAAGAAAGGTAAAAGGGAGTGATTGCTGTGACATTGGGGATTTCTGGTTTGTCTCATGATAAAATCTGGTTGCATCGTTGATCTGCAGCAAAAAGGGAAGAGATGAATGAAATCACTGTCCTCACTCCTGATCCTTTGATTCTTTGGTGGTTAAGTGCAGCAAAATACCAATAAAGAGGCTGGCCGTTGCGATCTCAGTCGGAGGACGATTGCCAGGGGATGTGCTTGCCCAGCGGAGATGTGGCCCAGACGGGCACTGTGGCATTGCCTGCATTTGGGTCAGAACATACTGAGATTTCTGTTCTGTTGACCGTTAAGTCCGTCCCACCAGATGAAGGCACTGGGGATCCCAGGTTAAGCAGGAAACAATCTTGAACTGACTGACGAGCCCATCTCCTGGGGGGAAGGGATATTAGGGATCAGCTCTTTTCATGTGCCTGTGGTCATTACTACTAGAACCTTCTTTAGCTGCCCGAAGCGCAGTCCGAGGGAGCCCTCGCAATCCTGTCTCTGGCTGCTCTCAAAATAGCAGAAGCTCCACTAGCACTTTGGTCTTCGGGACCACCCTGTGCAGTGACGCCATGGCCCTTTTCACAGATAAGGAATCCGGAGTTCAGAGAGGTTAAATAATAGAGAATATTCATTCTTCTTGTCAGAGAATATTCATTTTGTTATGTCTCATTCTCACCGCCTGCAGTAAGGGAGGCCCATTAACGCGTAGTACCCTGATTTTGCAGAGAAGGTAACAGCAAGACCAGGAGATTTATGACTTGCCCAAATTCATGTCGGGATTTTGGACTCCCACGTGCAGTAGTCTCCATGACATAGCAATGCCCTGCAAGAGCCTAAAGTTTTGGTCCTTTTCTGGTGCCCGGAGACAGACTGTGGACCTGGAATGGGGTTGAGGGCTGGAGAAGTAGAGGGGTGGAGGTTCTAGAAGAAGGGTCTGCTGCGATGGCAGTGAGACCAGTGACCACATAAGGACCTGCCTTTGGTCTGAGCAGTGAAATTTGCATCCTTAGCCTTACAGTGAATTTTGTTTTTTCCTGCAAAGTAACCTGCAGGGAGCACCTCTTTTGTGCCACACACCATCCCAGGTGCTTTTGCATCTGCTCTTTAATTTGATCCTCTCAGCAGTGCTAAGAAGTAGGTATCTGTCTCTTTTTTCCTCAGTTGAGGAAACTGAGGCTCAGAACAGAAACAAATCCTGGTTGGTACAGAGCTAAACCCAAGCGGAGGAAGACATAGGAGAAACAGCAAGTATGATAAAAAAGGAAATCACAGAGCATGTCAGAAAATGATAAGAACCATTTCAAAGGAACAACAGCGGAGCAGGGTGTAGGAGATTGGGAGCACCTACTAGCGGGGCAGGGAGCAGAGGCTGGGACGGAGTGAGGGACCCCAGTGAGGGATCCACACGTGGGTCGGCCCTGCTGCTCTCTTTTCAGAAAGAAAAGGAGGCCCCGCGAGGGGGAATGACTCGGCCAAGGTTACCACTGAGGGTGCCCAAACCAGGTCAGGAACCGGGGACTCTCCCAGCCACTTTGGAAAGCCTCACGTGGCTTCTGTTTCCCCTGCACGCCTCGTGACTTTTTCTTCTCCACAAGTGTCCATGGCCCCCTTCTAGCATCTTCTGCAGCCTTCAGCCTTCCGTGGCATTGATTCCTGGTGGTCCCACCCTGGCCCCACAGTCTTCCCTATCCTCAGATAAACACGCATCCCTCACCCCACCATCCCAGCGCCCTGAATGGGGAATTAATGCTTTTTTTATTTGAAGAGACCTGCCGCTGTCATTTTTGATATCTTCTGTTTTTGTATGCGGGAACGCAGAGCACAATTAGAATACAGTTATATATCCTCATAGTTATTAAAGCTTGGATTAACATGACATAAAGTTTTGTCTGGGGAGTCTTTTGCTATGGCTCAGGGAGCATTTTTTGTGACAGTAATAGGCTACAGTTAATATACTTGAATGATACTAGAATCTGTGTTATAAGGCAGAACAAAAGGGGTTTATCTGAAGCTGAATTACAAAGGTGGAATTATCACTGCGAACGATCCACAGAGATCTGGGCTTAATTATTGTCGCTTGTGTCATTTCGGCATAATATGGGTAGTTACTGGAGCAGGGTAGAGGTGCGGGAGGGCCGGCTTGTCAATCACCGGCCGATGCCTGGACTCTCGCCCACTCTGCTGAGACCATTTGGCATACAGATCCGCGGAAATTGCGACCTTTGGCCGTCTGTGGCTACAGGGTGCTTCCAGGTTTTATGATGTTTCTGCCAAATGTTTTTAATGATGCCCCTGTCCCACCTCCAGCCCAGTCCCCCGGCCCTCCATGCAGGTCCCCTGCCCTCCTGGCCCTGTCGAACCGTCCGGGAGGCTGATGACCCGGCTGGTGCACTGCATTTCCTTGCCCAGTGCTACTGCAGCCACCTCCCAGAGCCTAACTGTTTTGACATGCGGGGGAGAGGAGCCGACGTGCTCTGTGAGCCATTTGATCGCAGAGCCTGGCTGTGGCCAGCTCAGGTGTCTAGCTGCAAATGGGTGCACTCAGGTAAACCACTTTCCCATCTGCTCCCGGAGGACAAAGAGCCTGGGAGGCAGGAGTGCCCAGGTGACCTCTCCCCACCCCCTGGCTTCAGTGTGTTCATCCTCAATCGGGCCATTCTGGGCACTCATACGCCTCTGGGGAGGTGGGGCTCGAGGTAAGTGTGAGGGTGAGGGGTGGGAACGAGGCAGCTTAGCACCTGAACAGGGCAGGGCACCCAGAGGCTTTTAGAAATGCTGTTTTATGGGGGCCACAATTATCTTATTATTATTATTGGGGGTGTTATCCACCTGCCAAGTGTACAATTACAGCTTGTTTCGTTGGTGGCTAAATTCAGCTCTCATACTCAGCTGTACTATTAACTAAGAGAGATGTAGCCATGTTAAATTGTCAAAGTGTTTCCATTAGACCTTTTTTTAAATTTTATTTTATTTTATTTTTTGAGACAGGGTCGCACTCCATTGCCCAGGCTAGAGTGCTGTGGTGTCATCATAGCTCACTGCAACCTCCAACTCCTGGGCTCAAGCAATCCTCCTGCCTCAGCCTCCCGAGTTGCTGGGACTACAGGCATGCACCACCACATCTGGCTAATTTTCTATTTTTAGTAGAGATGGCTAGTCTCGGACTCCTGGCTTCTATTGATCCTCCCATTTCAGCTTCCGAAGTGCTAGAATTACAGGTGTGGGCCACCGTCCCTGGCCAGACGCTTTTTAATGTAGATTTTTCTGCCAAGCTTATCTTTTGAGAGGTCGTTGCAATGGTGCTTTTGGAAAATTCACTCTGATTTGACAAGCTCAAAAACCTTACACTTCTAAAGTGAGGAAAGGCAGCAGGTCCTTTCCAGGCAGCTGTGTGGGGCAGGAAGTGGACCAGCCACTCTCTTCCTCATCCTCTAGCAGTTCCGGGAGGCTGTACTTCTTCAGGAACAGAGAGGCCCGGGAAGGTGGAGGACCTCGCTCAAGGTTATGCGGCTGGGAAGATCAAGAGCATAGGATTTGAGACCAAGTCTTTCTGCGTCCAAAGGCCATATGTTTATATTAGACCTGTACTTTTAAAAGTATGGCTTCTAAATACCTTATCAGAGGTAACTTTGGGCCCTTATCCAAAATGGAGATTCCTGGGCCCCACCTACCCCAGAACTACTGAATCACGCTCTCTGGAGAAGCAGCCTGGGGCTGTGCATTTAACAAGGTGACCAGGTGTGATTCATGCACATGCAGGTGGCTGGGAGCCACTGCAGTATCCGGACAGGCCAATGATAGCTCCAGCCCTGGCATGTCCACGGAGGCCAGGCATGAGTTCAGACACCACGTGTCCCAAAGTATTCTGTATGCCAGGAGAGCTGGTCGTTGGTACATTGTACCCCACTGGGCTGAGGCGACAGGAGGTGGGAGCGATGACCTCAAATTACATTAGAGCCAAAAGGAACAGGTGAAATTTTCTTCACATCTCCTGTTTTATAAATGAGAGAACTTATACCTAAAGTAAAGGAGTTCTGTGCACAGGGACATGTGTTCACGGCAGAGCTCATCCTGCCAGCCGTCACCCCCACCGCCCACTGAAAGTAAATGTCCCTCGCCCCTTGCCTTTGCATTGCTAAGACGAATTAAAAGAAGGGTTAGTTTTGATTAGAATAAACATGCTATTTTTCTTGCTGCAACAAGGCCTTCAAAAGGGAAAAAAGAATCTCAATACCCCAATTATGCCAAAGCATTCCCAGTCCTATCCAGGAGTAATTAAAAAATACAGCTGACGCTTGTTCTCTCACTCGTTTTTAAATGAATAGCTAAGTATCTGTCAAGATGATGAGTGCCTGGGCCGCTGACGGCCTTGCGATCTCAATCTGCTCCCAGGAACTGCCTTGTGAGGACGAGAGAGCTGTCGTTTTGAGCTGCGAGGCACCTGGCCACCCCAGGTGGCAGTGTTCTGTGGGTGGTGAACGTCTCCCCCACCCTGGTGCCAAGGTGCGGGATGGATGGCCAGACCTCGTGTCTGCAGTCTTAGGCTGTCCTGCCATGACTTTGCCTCTTTCCCTGTGAACAGATGAAGTGGGGTCTTCCAAACTGCGCCAGGAACTCGACTTTCTGCAGCACACAGCATGTTAGACATTGAGGACCTTTTTGCATTGCATTAGCTTGGCTTTGTTGGGGGAAATCCTCCAGTTGCAAATCACTTTTTAATTGGTTCATGCATGCAATGTTTATTTCTGAAGGATGCCACCAGGTGAATTGATACATCATTTTGCATATTGACACCACCTATTTGGTGACAATCAGGCTTTTTTTCTCAGAGGCTAAGGGCAAATATGTATACTTTCTCCTCACCTCATCCCTCTCACACGTTTTTCTAAAGACAAAATCAAGGGCAGACTTCAATAATCATAAATCTTATTATAGGATTTGGAGTCCTTAATATTTACCCATGATTTACAGCATGTTTTTATGTATGTGGTGTTCCACTTATCTGTTGATGCATAACAAATCACCTGAAAACTTGTTGGCTTAACACAGCAATAATCATTATATTATTTCTCGTGGTTTCTGAGGATCAGGAATTTGGGAGGAGCTCAGCTGGGCGGTTCTGACTGGGAGTCTCTTATGAGGTCGCAGCCCGACAGTGGCTGGAGCTAGCACCGCACAGGGCTGAGTGAGCATCTCTCTCCCTCGTCATATGATCTCAGGACTCCTCCACGTTGTCTCTCTGTGAGAGCTGTGTTGAGCTTCCTCACATCATGGCTGCCTCGGGGCAGCCAAACTCCTTACATAGCACCTTGGGGCTTGAGCACAAATGCTCCAGCAAACAGGGCAAAAGTGTATTCACATTTTTTGACCTAGCATCAGAAGTCATAGAACACAAGTTGAGTCCCAGACTCAGCCACAATGAAGGGGAAGGGACATGGACCTCACCTCTGGATTGGAGGCATATTAAGGTCACGTTGCAGGTAGCATGTGGGACTGGGGAGGTGTCGTGGCCATCATGGAAAATACAATCTGCCACTCACCGTCACCTCCAGACACACTCAGGAGGGGTAGGAGGTGTTACTATTACCACTTTACAAACTACTAATAGAAAAGCAAAGCCAGACAGATAAAGTCATTTGCCTGAGGTTGCTCAGTTGCTAAATTGACATTTGAACTCAGGTCTTTAGCTGCTGAACTCTCCAGGTTGCCTGAAGGATATGGGGAAAGGGGGAAGAAGGCAGAACCAGGTAACTCGTCCAGATGACATCTGGGGGCATGTGGGACTCGGTGCCTCTACACCTTGATTTCTTTCAGCATCATGAGAGGAGCTGCACCTTCTTTTCTCTCCCACTGGTCGCTGGGTACAGAGGGAGGAGATGGGTGGGGTGGATAGGGAGGAGGGGTGCGTTCTGGAGGAAGAGGGTGGGCAGGTGCCCTCTTGGTAGCACAGCCAGTGTTCGACAGCCACCGTCAGGTGAGTAAGAACCACCCGGGTCTGCAGGGTGCGAGTGGTGACCAGGCTCCACACGGAGTGCCATCCCGTCAGTTCTGAACGCGAGGGCACTCAATTGAGGACAAGTTCAATTGTGGCCTTTAAGTAAGAAGACAAACCAATATTGTTATTAATAATAATAGCAGCATCAAAAGCCAGTCTTTTCCATATGTTTCCATGTGTGTAAATGCTCTGTGAGCACCATCTCATTTAATCTCATTTCATTCCCCTTTAAAGAACATTCTATTAACTCTTAGCTCTCAGAGAGTTAAGAGCTTGTTCTGTGGCTGGCCCGAGGTCACCCTGTGGTTCCTGAGCATCAGATGTGAAGCCAAGTCTCTGTGACCCTGGGCCCAAGCCCTTAACCGCTCTGCTAGTGTCTGAGCTGGCCACTGTGGGGCTTAGAGGAATGGCCGGTCGGAGGACACGTGGGTGTGTTTCTGTGTTGAGCTGAGCCCCTCTGCCAGACTTGTCAAAAACAAGCGCGTTTATGTTTTTACTGCCTGACACACTCAGCCAGCTCCTGTTTCATCATCCAGTTTAGACTGAGGGAGGAAGTTCCATCAACCAGGACCTGACTCACTGTCCATCCCACGGCCCTGAGCCAGCCCTCCGGAGGGGACACAGCCCCCAAGGGTGGCCCCAGCCCCAGGCTGCCCCTGCCCCAGCACAGAGCATTGCAAGATTGATCTTTCCAAGCGTCTCTATCTGTCAGTGCCTCAAACAGATCCTGGCGGGCTCGGAGGATTCTTTGGATGACTGAATGAGCAGCATTTGTGTCTGCTGATTCATCTCCCCTCACTGCTCTCAGCATGGGCCCGAGTTCGGCCTTTGGCAATAGACGGACCTAGAACGGCCACCGCTCCCGGAGATTTTATTCACAGACCCTTCAAGAAAGCCTGCCCTTATAGGCACAGTCATCACATGTCCTGGGTTTTTCAGGGAGATTTAGATTTTCTATGTCAGATGCTACGTTTAAGATAACTCCGGTCACTGCACAGCCCTGCAGGGCAACCGTTTATTATGGATCTATTTCAGTTTCGGAACTTACAGTAGAGACATTTGGTAAGTTCGTGCCCTCAGATCTCACCCCTAGGTTGCATGGCCAGTTTCTAGGATGGTCCTGGGTTTTAGGAGCAAGAGGTTTCCTCATCCTGTACTCCTGGGCTGCAGACAGGTGCAGAGAACCAGGCACAGAGGGACTCACTGTGGATTTGGAGCCCTCCAAGGGCCCTCCAGGAAGGGGACCCCTGGGGAGAGAGAGTGGGTGGGCCGCCATGAGGAAAAGTGCAAGTTAGCATTTATGGACTAGTCTGTGTGCACCAGGCATTTCACACTTGGCACCTGGTTCTTTGCCACATTTTGGCGAGATGAGTATTACTTCTGTTTTACAGGCAACACATGCAGAATTTAAGAGTGTGGGCTCTGAGGTCCACTGTTGGCTTTAAATGCAAGCTCTGCTCCTCCTAAGTGGGGTGAGTTTAGCCAAATTGCTCAACCCTCTGGACCTCAGTTTCCTGATTTATAAACGGAGAAGATAATAACAGTGCCTGCCTTGAAGGTGTGATGTGAGAATTGAACCGGAAAACTTTGTGAAATGCCTAGCGCAGTGTCAGGTGTATGGTAATTATGTAATAAGAATTAGCTGCTATTATTGTTGTCGTTGTTATTAACAACCTGAGAGATAGGGACAGAGAATGAAGGACGTGGCTCTGCCATCTGTTAAAAAATCACCAGTCATTTTTCTGCCATCTAGGAAGGTCCGGGCTCGAGGCTTGGGCCTTCTAGCACCTAACGTTGGGTCACTGCTGTGGCCAAGGGACTCTGATGAGGCTGTGTTGTGTGCACAGGCTCTCGGGGGTACATGTCTCGGGAGCCAGCCACCTCCCCTTCCCCAGTGCCGTTGTGTACCTGGCTCCATTATGACCTTTCAGCAGACCCTCTGTTGCCCTGCTGGGGCCTTGGGAACAGATGCCCAGCTGGTGGATTGGGCCTGGGCTCTGGCTTGCTCATGAAACCCTGAGCCTCTGTTTGTGACTAATTGCTTTGTTTGTTCTGTGTGAGACACTTAATTTTTTTTTCAGTGATTTACTCCTCTTTGTAATTAGGTGTAGTGATTAGAATCTTGTTCCTATTACAATGGAGTTTTCCTTTTAATTCATGCACGTTCACCAGGCCTGTGTCTGTCTGCTCCACGGGTTGTCCCCAGTTGGCTTTTCCCAAGCTGTCATATCAATCACAGTTCAAGGGTGGCTCAGAGACTGATGTGAGTCCAAGGAATCAAAGAAAACCGACTGGGAGTTTTGTTATATTCAGTTACCCAATTGTGATACGTACTTAGGGAAAAAGTCTCAGTACATCAGAGCACAAGAAGTCGGCAAATTACTCTAATAAGTGTTCTTTACTGTGTCTTTCCCATGGAATTCATTTTTTTATTAAAAATGTTATTATGCACACACATATGCATTCTGCTAGGAAAAGGTCTGGAAGATAAACAGCAAAATGCTAACAATGGTGGTTTGTGGTTTCTTCTTTTTTGCTCATGGGCAGTTTTCTGCCGTGTACGTATAATGCATGTATTAAAAAATAAAATGTTTTGCAAGCTGTCCTTTATAACAGATTAGGTATGGTACATTTGTCAACTAGCCCAAGGTCATGCCACACATCAGCAAGAGAGTCCAGGTCTTTAAAGTCCCAGCACAATCATTCAGTCCCTAGAGCTGTCCTTCATTTGTGAGTCGGAACCTGGTCATCGAGCCTGTGGTCCTGGGCGCGGGGCAGAGAAGGTGTAAGGTGCGGTTCCTACTCACGAGGTGCTTGTGGTTTGGAGAGAGAGGTTTTGATTGAAACTTTCTCTTCCCCTGACCATGGCTGTGATCTCTTGGATTTCCCAGACTTTGGTTTCTCTTTCAGGGACCCTTCTCTTTCGTGATACTATAAAGGTGCTGATGCCAGGGGTGTTGCCCTCTCAGGCCTGCCTCTTCCTGCCCCTGCTTCCCCCCCGTGACCTCTCTCCAGTTGCCTTGTTGGGAGCTCTCAAGGCAGCATGCCCAGCCGTCGTGGCCTTGCAAGACAGCTCCTGGACCGTTCCTCTGGAATCCCCTTGTGGATTTCCGTGTGGTCTTTCTTCTGTTTTCCCGCCATGGAAGTTGGACATAGGCATGTTCCTCTCAGCAAAGGGGCTGGAGGAGACTCAGTAGAGAGTGACTGACCAGTGAACTGGACTGAGGGGTGTGCATCGGGACGGGGGCAGAGAGTCAGGAGGCTGGAAGGCAGGGTTGGGGAGCTTGCCTTGGGCCAAGAGTGCTCGGACGTTTCCCTGTGGGCATTCGGAGACATGGCTGGATGGCAGTGGTCCTTCAGGGAAAGTCACCAGGCCACTCTGAGTGGGACTGATAGGAATCAGTCATCCCAGGAAGGTCATCTTGGGTTAGGTCCCGATGTATGGTGACAAGGTCCTGAAATGAAGAGAAATGTAGAAAAAGTAAGCAAAGAGAAATGTTGGGATCCCATCAAAGGAACAGGGTAGCTTGGAAGAGGGCAGAGTTGGTGAGGACGGACCACTGCCAGCCATGGGAGGTGGTGGTCACGAGTGGAAATGGAGTTGGGGGGAAGGTGTGTAGGTCAGCGTTAAGACGTGCTGGAGTTGGACATCCCAGAATACCCACCTGGTGGGGCACCAGCGGCAGAGAGTGCTACTGGGGCTCTGGGGATAGCCCTGGGAGGAGGGCACAGAGAGGTGGTGGATGCAGAAGCCACCTTGTTGCATAGAGGGGAGAGCTCAGACGGAGATGGCAGGTGGCAGATCGGGTGGGGTGGATAATGCCCTGGAGATGTACGGGGTGGGGCAGAATGGGAGCCAGTGCAAGTTACAGAGAAGGGAATAGAGCCCCTGGGGCCTGGAAACTTGGGAGCAAGAGCAGGGATAATAGAAGGTTGGGATTGGGGATAAATGCCAAGTTTTCCTTGATGTGTTTTCCTGTCTACTCAAAAAGGAGATAGGGTGTTCTAGACTTATCCGAGCAAGTTAACAAGGTACGCTGTCCTTCCCAGGAGTCCCTTGCTTTTTAAAAGAGTGCCTCACAGAGCTACTTTTGTACAGCATTGTAGGGTGTGCACTATTTTGCCGGGGGAGTTAAAACCTAGAGAGAATGAGATTTCAGGTGAAAGCTGTGTCCGTGGTTATGCGGTAGGGTGGTGTGGCATCTTGGTTTGGGCTAGGGGTGTTGCATATGTATTCAAGCGTTGGTGTGTAAGTCGGGGTGGAGTTGAGGGACAAGGCGAGAAGCATACAGACAGTAAAAGCAGTTTTCTCTGAAATTCTGTGGCTGTAGATTTCTTTCTCCGGAAGCAAAGAGAAACTTTCCTTTGCAGGTAAAGCACAGTTTTATTCTGTAGCTGAGACTTTGCTAAATAAAGCAGCTTTCCTTTTTACCCCGCTCCCTCGGCCACATGCCCCTTCTTGTGGTGGGGGGCCCCTCCAGACTCTCTTTAGAATGGACTTCCCTGCATGAGGGAGCATCACACGTAGTACCCCTCTTATCTCCGCACTCTCCCAGCGGGCGGCGACGAAAGGACAGTGGGCAAGCCTTAGCTATCTCTGTGGCAAGCGGGGGTCGGACGTTTGCTTTTGAGACATCCTCTCCTGGGGCTGTCCAGGGCAAGACCCCGGCAGGGCAATTAGCCACGATCAGAGCTTCAGTGTTCCGGTTCTTTCTCTTTGAAAGGCACGAACTCATCTTCCTTTACGTTTGCGAAGTCCTCGCTCGTCTGCCTCATGGTAAACAGCGTGAGGCGTAGTGTCTCCAGGACTCGGGGAAACCTGTGGGGTTATTATGGCTCATTTGGTAGATGAGAGGGATCTGTAATTTTCCGTTGTGTATTTGTATGCGCAGAGATGTGATAAAGATGGCTTGTAGTCTCTTTCATTTTCCAGATGTCTCACCAATGGATAAACATCGCTTCTTTCTTTGGCTGTGGGTCCGGGCGTCTGGTTTGCGCCCGATGCCGTGTTCCCTGGGAGTGTTAGCAGTCACTTCGCCGGCCCTGGGTGCAGCCATTTCACCTTAGGAGGTTGTCCCCGGCCTTCCGGGGCAGTGGGGAGAAGGCTGTGGTCTCAGGAGCTCTGCCTGGTTTTCCAGAGCTGTTCGAACATCTGGGTGTGTTTAGCATGTTTGATCAGAGTTGAGCAAAACTGGACCTTGTTTTTCGTGCCTGCGGAAGGGAACACCTTCCTGTGTCTTCCTCGTGTACAGGTTGTGGGGACAGTGTGGGTTAGACCAGGCGTGTTGGGAGGGGAAGGTCTTAAATCTTGGGAAGGCTGATTTCTGACAGCTGAGAAAAAAATGCATGGGAGTTGCGTGTGTGTTGGGGTCAAGGGAGATCTGGAGGGTGATTTGCAAGCCTGTGTGGTCCCAGCCTAGACTCACAAACCTCCCTGGTGCTTGGTAAACACATTTTAAAGATGCTAATTTTGTTGTACATTGATTGAGATGGCAAATGTTTTCTTAGCATTGAATCCATAATGCATCTGGTATTAGGCTTTGGAAAATCCTTTCTTATTTCCTTCCCATTTATCTGACCTCCAAGGTTCTTTACGAGGTATTGGTCTTTCTCAGTCTGTCTGTCTGCCTCCCCGTCTATCTCTCTGTTTTTCTGTGTGCCCCTCCCTCTCCCACCCCACACAGTGACGAGAAACATGAAGACTGAGGCTTTTTCCTACAAATACAGTGTGTCCTCTTCAAAGTGGGAGTCTGTGTACTTATTCCAAAGATGCTGCTTTTGCTCTGAGCGTTTTCAAAGCTTTCACTGTGAACTCATATTCAGGCTTTGGCATTTTCTTCTGAATATCCTCAGTGGTGATAAATCTTTGGCCTTTGAAAGTGGATGTGATTTTTGGAAACCGTCACCAGCCTTAGCTCCAAATGACTTGTGGCCAAGATTGATTATGCTGTTTTTGGACCCAAATGCGGTAGGGCTATAAAATAATAAGACTAGTTGTCTTGCATGACTTGGGAACTGACTAGGAGGGAATTCCCTCCTCCCCAGACCCTCCCCAAACTTTCAAGTCTTAGTGAATACCTTCCATGGTGACTTTTTTGAAGGGGATGATGACCGTATAGTGCCTATGCTGGTGCATTTGGTTATCAGGCAACAAGACGGAGGTTGTATTTCATTTAATCCTTGCTGTGCATTAGACATGTGACCAAGCCGGCTGATGCTGGATGAGGCAGGAGGGCCGTGAGTCAGTGAGACCTAATGCAGACCACAGCAGCAGTAGAAATTGCCCTTTTAAAGCTCCTGCCTCAAGTCAGCAGAAGCTGGACTGTTTGGGAGCATTGGGGCCAGGGCAGAGGACCTGAGTGGCTCATCACCCGTTCCCTCCCCTGCCCTGGGTGGCCGTTCTGTGTTGACCTGAGCTGGCAGGCCCCCTGGGCCATACACTGTGACCGAATTACCCCTTCATCTGCCTGGCGTGGACTTCCCAGTCTTCAGGCCCCTGCAGGGCACAGAATTTGAGGTTTCAACTGACAGCCCTTTCTTCCTTGTCCTGCCCTCAGGAAAACCAACCCATTTTCTACACTAATGACTAACAAAGTGAAGACTCAAATGACAGAAACCTTGAATCTCATTTTAAAGTGATAAATACAAAATCCACAGGAAAGCTAAAGTTTAGGGTGCACCATAGATCTTGAAAGGTCTGGTGCTGGCTTTAAAGAAGTGTAGGGGTGTTGCTTTTAGGGAGAGAAGAACAGCCACACCCCAGGACATAAGCCCCTCTTTGAAAGGCCTTCTCCCAAGCCTGTAGTTTATCCCAGAAAGTGATGTTTGGTTCCCAATGCCATCCAATGTGTGGGCTTGGCATGGCCCAGGAAGTAGCAGCTCCCCAGCACATGACATGCTAATGAGCTCAGCAGGCCTGGCGGGGGGACAGGACCCTGGAGAGGGGGGGCACCTGCTGAAGGCAGCCAGTGCCACGAGAGGAGGCCTGCACCTGGCTGGCCGAAGTGCTGAAGGAGCCATGTTCTTGTAGACGCAGCTGTTATCAGAGGCCCCAGGGCTGTCCCCTGTACTCATCCGTTAGAATAGAGTCCTAAGGTCCTGTGTACGGTGTCATCTTCAGGGGAGAGTGTTGCTGGGGTCCAGGTGAGTCTAGCCCTGAGTCAGATCGGCATTAGTCATTGCAGACATCCAGGGCTCCCTGGGCAGCCCTGCCTCCATCTTCCCAGTCTGAGAGATGGGGCAAAGTGCTGCTTCGCCAGCGTGCTGCGGATTAATGAGCTGACATTTGCAGACTGCTAGGGAGATGAATTGGAAGTGCTAAGTATTACTATTTCATGTGGAAGTCTGAAAATAACCTTGCCGAAGCGCTCTAATAAATAACTAAATCGGGCTAGCGAGGGGGACATTTCAGACGTCTAGAGAGAGTTTCTCTTAAATATTTTTCTCTCGAGTGGAGAGGAGGCGTGATGGAAAGGGTTGGGAAGGAGCACTCATGCCCCTGCTGTCTGGCCCACGAAGGGAAGAGTATCAAGTCACAGGACGTGAAGTTGGACGGCCTCGCCGGGCTGGGGACGTCCTGCGTGGGCTCCTCCTTTAGCTCAGACCAAGGCATTGCTGAGCAAGTGAGATCCCCCGACACCAGCACGGGTGTCCGTGCGACACCTTCACAGGGTCTTCTCTGTTCCTCAGAACTTTCCGGTCCTTTAAGACCTGTTTCGTTCTTACAAGATTTTTGGCCAAGGGGTGATCTCTCCCTTCCTCTTGTTGCAGCATCTCACTGTGCTACGATCGGTCGCAGTGTTTCTCCTTCGGTGTAAATGTCTGTTTCAGCTTGACCCCCTCAACTGGGGCGTGGGAGGCAGAAAGGCTGTGTTTTTGACATGTGCTGGGCCTGCCGCATATTTGTTGACTGTTGATTTGCTCTTAATTGGGCTGTTTGTCACACCACTGCTCTGTCCCACAGGGCTTCCCCGTCTTCTCCTTCCTCAGTCTCAGTCCTGTGGGACTTGCAGCCTCTTGGGTGGTTGGGTTTCTGCAGGCCTCTTGGGGGCTGGCATGGATGGCCCTGGGTGGGAAGGGTGCCTGGGCCCCTGGGGCCCTCTTGGTGAGGTGGAATGTTGGGAATCGTGGCCCTATCCCCAGAAAGCCCTCTCGTTTCTTCCCCTGATATTCTATAGCAAGATGCTAATAAGCTCCTGGCTCCACCAGTGTGAGCGCCTAAATAATGCTGCACTCCCCTGCCCCCTCCTCTGTTTTTCTGTTTGTTTGTTTTTTGAGACAGGGTCTCGCTCTGTCCCCCAGGCTAGAATGGAGCGTCATCATCATAGCTCACAGCAGCCTCCAACTCCTGGGCTCAAGCTATCCTCCGGCCTCAGCCTCCCGAGTAGCTGGGACTAGAGGCACGCACCACCACGCCTGGCTAATTTTTCTATTTTTGGTAGAGATAGCCCTCTTCTCCATTTTAAAAGCCATATAAGTTCTGAGGCTACAGGAGATGGCTGGGGCAGGTATGTGCTTCCAGAAACGCCTTTTAAAAAATACCTTGTGGCACATTCTCTGTTTTTCTAGCATTAGCCTTCAGCTCATAAACTAGGATTAGGAGCAGGTGTTTGAATCCTTGGGGTCGGCTCTTGTGCTGCCTCTGCCTGTCCCCATCTCCCTCTCCTGGAGGCGGCATGGAGGTGTGCCTGCCCCTGCACCCAGCAAGCGGATGCTTCTGTCTCTGCAATTCAGGTTTTGTTTGGGGACCAGAAACTCTGGGAGGATTGATCAGCCTTGACCCCTTTGGAGGAGGTTACCACCACGTCCAGGCAGGGACTGAGCCATTTGTGCTTTCCCAGTGATTCCTGTTCTAGCACCAGAGGGCACCGGTGTGATGTGAAGGGTGGAGAAGACATGGGCCCTGCCCTCAGAGAGCTGCTGCTCCAGCAGGGACTCGCCCTGGTGAGATGCCTGTGTGGAGCAAGAAATGCAAATTCACAACTCAAAATGAAAAGTGGCTATAGTAAAAGGCAGAGTGGTGATCCACCCACTCTCATGTATTGAGAAGATTCTCCCTCTCCTCCCCCGACCCCTACACTCACACCCGGAGGCTGGGAAAAGGCTTATTAAGCTGGACTAGTCATCTTTCCTTCCCACGTGCCTCGACGTGGGGGCTCCCAAGCAGTCCAGGCTTTGGGCGCCTCTCATCTTCTGTGAGAGCTGCTCCCTGAGTGTGGTCCTTCCTTGGGGAGGCAGGTTTCTTTCTGCCTTGTTCTCCGTTCATAGTGATGCTGTTTCCTGGGGTTGGTGCAGTCTGCAGACCCCAGCTCTGCCTCTGACCCGCTGTGTAACTGCGGACAGCAGAGGATGAAGCCCCGGCGCCTCGGCTTTAGCCGGCACCGGCACCGTTAGATCTTCTCCCTGTCTGTTTGGGGAGGTTGCTTTCAGCAAAGACTGAGTGTGGTGACTCAGACCCCATTTTGTGCCCTCCAGTCCCTTTCTGAAGAGCCAGGGCCGCACCTTCAGGATGGAGGCCTGGCCGCTCAGTGGCTCACGTGGTCTGGGCTTTCTGCAGACGCCCTACCCTGCTCCCTCGTCTTACATTCCACTCCGGACACACAGGCCCACTGCCCCAGCACCAGGCCCCTGCTGGCCCTCTGCCTAGAATGCCTTCCTGCCGTTTCTGCGATGCTCCCCCAGCTAAGTTAGTGTCATTTTTACCCTGAGTTTTCAGAACCCTTGAATGCATGAATGAATGATTAAACCCTGGGCCCTGACGGAGTGCTGGCATGTGCCCTGCAGGGGCCTGCACAGCTTAGAGCACTTGTCACATCCTGCACTGATGGTCTCTCTGTCCCCTTGAACCTCAAGGATAGGAATCTCCTCTGCCTCATTTAAAAAGTCTTTGTGCCTAATATGGTAAACATTTAGTAAATATGTGTTGATTGAATGATTTTTTAAAAGGAATGAGTGAATGAGTGAATTCTAAAGGTAGCACCACTGCCTCTGACAAACTTACTTCTTTTTAAGCTAAGGATTTCCCATTTGCTGAGTGAAAGGAGCTCATTCAGCCCATTAGTTAGGGCGGTAACTGTTCTGAAGCTGTTGACAGCTGGCTAGAGCAGCCTCCTCAGGTAAGGGTGGAATCTCTTTTCCGTGCAGGAGGGCGGAAGGGTTCCTCACTGGAGTAGGGCGTGGCTTCAGGGAGTTAATTTCCTCACCACACAACGTAGAGGAAGAAGAGCACTAATTAAGACTTGGCTGCAAGTAGCGGAAGCTCATCTCAGGCTAGCATGAGCCTGTCTCGCCCTGTTGGCTGATTTTTCATTCCGATATGTCATGGCGGGTCATGGCCACCCCACCTGTGGGCAGGATGGGCTGGATAGATGTTGAAGAAGTGGCCAGCTTATCTCATCCTTGCTTCTGCTTGCTTGGGTAAAGCCAGCCTCTCCACTAATTTCAATTTCGCTTATAGGGAAGACCTCGGGCAAAATGAACAATACTAGATCTTTCTTTTGACCAGATCACTGAGGTTATAATAACGACGGATGACAGCTGCTTAGTTCTTCTTACGTGCCAGAATACCGCACATGGATTAACTTCCTTTAATGCTCATAACAGCACTATGAGGTGTCAGTACCAACCTGAGATGATGTAACGGAGGCACAGAAAGGTTCAGTAACCTGCCTAAGATCACACAGCTAGTAAGTAGTAGAGCCAGAATCTGAGCCCAGAGAATCTGCCTGTAGAGCTTCTGGCTGGAGTGGGCCCCGGACCCAGGTACCCGAGCAAACACTGCTCGTGGACACATGCGTCATTGACAGAAGAACCATGATGCCTTTCATAAATCTAGACTCTGAGAGTGCTCACAGGCAGATGGGATTCTGCAAAAGACAGCTCTACAAGCCCATTATCACATTAGTCATTTGATTTGAAATTGACAGTGGTTGAGGGGTGAAGAGGCTCCATCACTCCAGGGACTAGAAGGAGCCTGATCCCCCGGCTCCTTGCGGTTCACCTGTGATGGCCAAGGGCAGTTTCCCGAGTGCTGCACAGCACCTGAAAGTTCCTATCCTGCTCCTAGAAAATCCCCAGCCCTGGAGTGAAAGAAGGAAAAATTACAGAGCAGTTGAAGAACAATTTAATTAAAAACAAAAAGAAATGTGAATGAATTAGCCAAAAATCTTCATGGGGCGCATCATCATTGGCAGAGGAAGGCCGTGAGAAGAGGAGATTAAGATTTCTTTTTATTTGTTTTCATTATAATCGAACCCTTAGGCTTGGATGGGGTAAGGATTTCTCACGCAGTCTGACATGCAACAAGCATTTGTCTTTGTTAATTTATATAGGGAAGGGTAGTAAATCTGCAGGTGAGGGCTGCTGGCTGGCCCCTGTGCTGGTTCACAGGGGTGTTTAAAGTAATCACACCTGACAATTTATCAGCAGTTAACAGGTTTTTCTGCATCAGAAAGCAAAAATATTACATGAGTTGTGCAACATATATAAATGATTTGAAGAATTAGGGTGCAGCAGATAGTACAGTTTTTAGCAAAGAACTGAAGACTTCATTGAGTTACAAAGTTAGCAAGTGCAGGGAAGGTGGGGTGGCCCAATCGGGGTACAACACAGGGCTGCTATATGGCCTGTCATCCTTGTTTAATTTCCTTTTTCCCTGGTCCCAATTTGAATTGCCAGAATATGTTATATTGCAGTGCATTATTTCATTTGCCTGCTTTGTAATTCCTCTTTACCTCAAACAGATGAAAAACATGGCACTAAAGCAAATTGACAGCTCTTGAAATGAGAAAGATCTTTATCCTTCAGAATGTTGATGTAGAAATAAATGAAAGAAAAACATGCTTGTTGGGTCTTGAAGCAGCTTGAATTGATACTTTTTTTTTAAGGGTGGACGTGGATTTTCCCCTTTCCTTTTCTTTTTTCCCCTCTAGGGTGTTGTGTGACTTGGGGATTAAGTAGGAGGGTTGGTTATTCTGTCAATACTCATTTGCAAAGATCTGAGTCATGATCTTGACAGCAGGGTAGGCCAGAGGTTTCCAACCCAGGGATTGAGAGAGGAAATGTGGGGTCCTCAAGTTGACTTCATTACTTCAAAACAATCTATCAGGCACCAGGGATACCCCACCCCAAACCACATGAAGCCCAGCTAAAATGGCAGGCGTGCTCGCTTTAGAGTACCCCAGCTTACCCTGTACATGGTCACTTCACGCTGCCAAAAGCCCCAGTTACAATTATGAGGAGTATTGATGAATAATTTTCTCTATCTCAAAAGTATTAGTAAGTGCAATTTGTTTGGTATAGGAAATATCTCAAAGCATCTAAGATCTGGGTTTCAAAAATTAAAAGACTTGATGGCTTATTTATAGAAAAATTAGAAACCATTGGATTCAATGCTCTTTTCTATCTGAATTTTTTTTTCTTTATCCTGCAGAATCTTTCTGAAACCCAACCAGCAAGCAATTTTTGGGCACTAGCAGGTGCTAGATAGGATATGCAAAGCTGTGTATGAAGTTTCTGGAGACTCGGGAAGGGAAAGAGGTGGGCAAGTGGGGACTGCCAACACGATATTCACGTGACAAAGTAAGATTTCAGAGTCGTACGTGACAACACCCGATACAAGAAACTGATAAGAGATGCATCTTTCTGCAATATGTGTTCCGTATTTGTGCTCACTTTATCCAAATCAAGTGAAATTAGGACATAATTGTCAGTATTTTAAGCTGGTCCGCCACGAGGTTTCTTGAAATAATGAGCCCCCTTGTGGTTTCTTTTTATTATTATTACACATTTTATTTTTAAATACATAAGGACTCACAAGAAGTTGTAAAAATGGTACGGAGAGCTCTTGTGAACCCTTTACCCAGTTCCCGCCGCGATAGTATCTCCCATAACCATAGTTCATTGTTAAAACCAGGAAACCGGTGTCAGTACCTCATCAGTTTTCACGTGTACTCGTGTGTGTGCTTGCGTGTGTCAGTTCTTTGAAATTTTATCACATGTAGATTTGAGTGACCATCACCACAATCCGGATATAGAACTGTTCCATCGCCACAAAGAAACTCCTTCTGTTTCCCCTTAATAGTCACACCCTTCCCCCACCCCTCACCCCTGATAACCACTGATCTGTTCTCCATCACAATAATTTTGTCATTTCGAGAATGTTACAGAAATGGAATCACATAGTACGTAATAAGTCTTTGAGATCGATTTGTTTTCATTTGGTGTAACTCCCTTGAGATCCATCCAAGTTGGGTCCAGTAGTTTGTGTCTTTTTATTACAGTGAGTGTTCCATTGTAGGGTGTACCATGGTTTGTTTTTCCATTCCCTTTGTGTTTCTAAAGCGTGGTTTATTTGCATACGGCTCACTGCAGCACAGTACATAAAGCCAGGTAGACTTATGAGGTTAAACCTTACTCAGCCACACTGATTTCACTAAATTGGAATCTGTGGTGATCAATACAAAGTCTGTTATCCCATTAGCCAGCCCTTACCTCACGTATGTTTGCAGAGCATCTATCTGTGTGTGCTGGGGCTGGCATGCATGCTGGAGGTAGCGTAGGGCAGTCATTTGCCACTGGCCAAATGTTTCCCGGTATATTATGTCAATAATTTCTACTTCTCAAGGCTGGGGGTGAAGGTTAACTGTGATCATCGTTCCTTTTACTCACAAGGAAGCTGAGCTGCCTTGGAAAGCCAAGCCCAAGGTTATGCATGGGTGGAAATGGTGGAATGGAATTTGAACCCAGGACTTGTGCTGCCATGCCGGGTTCCCTTTATTCTATCACTGTGGCTTTGCCTGCAGCTACTGAATTGCTTACAGCCAGGTACTCCTCTGGAAAACGAGTGGGCTGGACTCACATCTTTTTGGTTCTTTCTGCCTCAAAGAGTTTATGATCGTCTCTGAATAAGAAGTAACTCTGCCAAGTGACTGAAACCTCCAGCCTATTGCTGCACTTGAACTTTGCTCTTAGCAGCATTTCATTAGCCATCATTTGAAGACAGCTTGAGAATTTAAAAGTTACAAATTAGAATTCCTTTAAAAATAGTCCGTAGTTCAGACCTTCCTTCATTCTGCTGAATTTCGACCAGATCTTTGGGTCGGGACTGGAACTGAGTACCCCACGGGATCTTTGACCCAGGACTCTGAGGGTGCCTTCAGGGATAAGGGGGTTGAGGAGACTGGCTGTCAGGCAGCCCAAAGGGGAAGAAGTGGGAACTTCTTTGCATGCTGTTAAAGCCCCAGGAAGAAACTTTGGGGGTGTGTGCTGCTCGGTGCAGTGATTCAGGTGCCTGAAGCTACACAGTTCACAGAATTCTGCCTTGTGCCAAAATTGCTGTGGTTGGGAGGGAGCTGCTATTTCAGGCATCTGAGTGCTGCTGCCGCTGAATTCAGGCCTGAGCAGTTCATCCGAGGGGGTGGGGCAGAGTTGCTTCGAGTCTTTGAAGCTCCAGAAAGGGTTCAAAGGAGCCTTGGACAAGGGATTCCTGCACTGGGCGTGAAGTAGAGAGGTGACCTTTGGGTCACTTCTAACTCCCCAGTCTGTGATTCGGAGACGAATGGAACTTCCTCTCTCCCCCGGTTACTGACGTTCACTCCAAGACCTGGCAGAGTTCATCAGAATCACAGGCTGGTGGCTTCAAAGGGCTGGTGGAGAGAGAAGGGCCTGGGGCTTGGGAAACCCGCAGCTACCCGTGACCTCTGGCACGTCACCTCGCCCCTCTCCCCGTGTGGTCCAGGAAAGCGGTGGGGCTTTGGAATCTGATAGACCAGAGTCCACCTCCCTTCTGAGTGGCAGAAAGAGACGATGGGGGATTGGGAGGCACCGTGGCATCGGGCAGACAGAAAGCCCAGGGTCATTCTGAACCTAGTTTCTTTTCATCTGGCTCTGCAGCCAACTCTTTGTGTTGGGCAGACAAAAGAGCTTTAATAAATATTGGTTTAATGAATAAATGTGTCACCGAGGCTGAGCTCTCCCTCTGCCTCATTCTTTGTCCTCACCAGCCAGTCTGTTACAGCGAGAGGGGGAAGAGGTCTGAAGCCCTGTCCTGAGGCTCCTGCACTCAGAAGTCCCCTGCCCCAGGGGCCCTGGCTTTTCCCAAACTGCACACAAGCCCTGCTTGCCCTCATCAAGCCGTGTTGTCTACCCTTCCTGTTTCCCATGCAGAAAGAAGATGCAAATGGCCCCAGGGATTGGAGTTGGGATTGGAACCTAGACTTTTCCAGCCTACAAAGCGCCTTTCTCCTCTCCCCTCTCCCCTGTCTGAGCGTATGGCTGCAGCTACGCTTGTCACCATCCGAGATTGCATTGGCCACAGGAGATGTGGATGATTTTTCCATTTGTCCTGATGTTTATTTCATGCCCATCAATATCAGCCCGTATTAGGACAGATGAGGTGGTTATTTACAGGCTGTGCATTTTCACACTTGGTAATTATAAACCCTTCCCTTATTCGGTCAGAATTGTGGAGATCCATTTTGGCAATTAGCAGTTTAGTATTTGTTTAATGGGAATGCAAGAGAGTGTTACGGCACATCAGTGCTCCCCGGTCATTTGCCTCTCTCCTCCGGAGCTGGCAGGTTTGGGCCTTTTTCATGGTAGGTGAGGCCTGCTGGGGAGAGGCTGGAGGGGGGAGGAAGGCGCATTAGGCAGCCTGCCTGCCGCTCCCCTCCCCCAGCACGCACCTGCACACACGCACGCACGCACGCATGCACGCACGCAGGCACGCACAACCAGTGCTGAACACGGCCCTGGATTTCCAGAGCACAGCAGCCGCCACTCGAAGGAGCCTCACACGAGAGGCCGTTAGGCCAGATGCTATTTCCATGTGACAGCTGTCAAGGCTGCCGGATCCAACTGCTGCTCCTGGAACAGCTCGTGCCCGGCCTCTCTCAGTGTCCCTCTCCCCTTCTTTCACCTCCTCCTCTCTGTGCCACATCTCAGATGTCCCCAGAGAGGGCCTCCTGCTTACCCTCCAGGGTGGTTCTCCAACTCAGGGCTTTGCCTGCACGGCTAGAACAGAGCCCCCACCCCAGCCATAGTCCCACAGGCAAACGCCGGCTTCTGTGGCTTAATTTTGAGATAGGGCCTCCTGGGACCGCTCCCCCGAAAACATGCTGGTTCTGTTGGTGGCTGTCTCTTGGCGTGACCTATTTGCACCAAGCACCAAAACACACCGCACGGAGTGTGACTTATGGCTTCACTGGGTGGTGTGTGCATGGGCCCTCTGCAGGGCTCAGCCAGGGGATCGCTGGGGTGGGGCGGTGAATTGGACCAGCGTCTGTTACCATGAGTGTTATCCGTACGGTAGGCACTCACCGGCCACCCCATAAGCAGAACTAATGACTCTAGGAGGTCAAACGAACTCAGCATTCTTAGCGCAAACTGCACAGTGTGGACTTGTGTGGGCCAAAGCCTGGACCGAATTCGGGGCTGGCCGTCCAGCTCTGCTACCAGCTTGCTCTTCAACCGTGGAGGAGCCCAGTGTTCTCTAGCTTTGAGGATTCACCGATCGAAAAGGAAGAGACCCCCACAATGTCCTGTTCTCTTTACTTCTCTAATCATTCCCTCCTCTCCTGAGCGTAGCTGGGCAGTATACACCCATCTCCTTGAGTTACCTAGTCACCTCTCTCAACTTTTTGATAGGATTTTAAGGTAGCATCTGTTGGTTTGTCCAGCAGACAGTGGGACTGCACTAAGCTCTTCGGGATTCCAAAAACAGAACCCAAGTAGGGGAGGCCGGTAGAAGACAAAGGAACACACCTGGTCTTAAATCCTGGCTATGGCATTTACTACCTGTGTGATCCTAGACAAGTCACTTACTCTCAGTGAACCACAATTTCTTCACCTATAAAATGGATATATGAAATGAGTGTGATAATATCAACCTCAGAGATATTGCAGTAATTAAATAAGCTTTGTAGATTGCCTATTAAGCACCCATAAATGGTAGTTATCACAGCAATCGTTATTTCTGGGGGATAGACATTTTGTAACCTAGAGTCTGATACATATTTGTGCAATCAGAATCTCTGAGCAAGAGACTTTGCCATGAGGTAAGTAAAATGTCTCAATCTCCGAGATAGCGGGGTCTGGAGACCCTACGTCCTTCAGTTTCCGTGGGCAGATGTCTCTTTGTTAAATTCATAACTGCAATCTGATACACACTGTGTTTTTATGTTGTTTTTGTTTTTGTTTTTTTGTTTTTAGTTAAAAGGGAAAATGGAATGATCTGACAAGAATAAAAAAAAGTAAAAGTAGGAAAAAATAGGGCAGATAAGAAAGGATCCTGCTAAAGGTGGTAGAATATTCTGGGCATAGTAATTCTTGGGAGCCTTCTGTGAAACGGTCAGGAAATGTCCTTAACGCCACCGAGCCTTATACCCCCAAAATGGTTAAAAGGATACATTTTATGTTATGTGTATTTTACTGCAATAAATTAAAGAGTTTAGGAGAAACTATGCAGATCTTTCTCTTGTTAGTCAGTGAAGGCATAGGCGTGAATTGAAATGAACAGACTTTCAGGTGGATTAAAGTAGAATTTTTGACTTTTGTGATGAAGGGAACACTTGCCTGGCAGCAGCAGCTGGGACAGAAGCTCCGAGCACACCTCGCTGCCTCAGTCTTCCAGGGGTGGGCGCGCAGAGACGGGGCGGCCGAGTGGCTCCCGGGCCTGCAGCCAGGGGAGGACTCGAACCTGAGATGGGGCAGGGAGGCAGCGCTGGCAGCTGAGACTTGGACCCATAAGACCAGCGTCTGGGTCCTGGGCCCATCCCCCGCCAGCTCTAGGATGACCTGTGGGGAAACTGAGGCTCTGAGGATTTGTAATAATCCCTGTCTCATGGGGTTGTTGTGAGGGTCAAAGCAATAATATTAATAATATCTGTGAAAATATTGGTGGTCATGTGGGGAAAGCAATGGTTTTGTTAGGTTTTCTTAAAGTTCTATGTCAGTTTTGGTCCTTCTGAGCTACTTGCGGGACAGAACTTTGGCGTTTTTGCACAAGGTTAAGGAGAGCCCCGAGAAAGCAGTATGTGGCAGGGAGCCTGCCGGATCCTGACTTCCGGCTGGGGATGAACATCCAGTCTTTAGGCAGCCAACAGGCCGTTAATATCGATTTATTTAGGGCCCATCTACACACATACATGCTGTGATTGTGGCTCAACTCGGCTGTGTTTAGCCATTCAGAACAGTGGTTCTCAGCCTTGGCTACACCCTGGATCACTGGGGAGCTTTAAAAACATCCCCTGCCGGGCTCCCCGCTCCAGAAGTTGGGGTGTGGACTCCCAGCAGGCATTTTCAAAGCTGCAGGTGTTTCTAGTGAGCAGTCATGGTCGCAAACCACTGATCTAGATTTCAGTATGAACTAACAGCGGGATTTTCCAGCCTGCTCCCTCTTCTCCTCCGTTCTTCCTTTTGGGCGATGACTAAAGATAGACCAGCCCCAGCTTTTGCAAGTCCAAAGCATGCCGAGAAGTCCTGTTTCAATAAACTAGATGCCATCACTGAGCTTTACGGCCGGAGCCTATTTTGGTTGTGTCCAGGCTGGTGGGGGCAGGGGTGGAGACGGTGCCTTCCCACGCTCTGACATAATCCTGGGACCGGCAGCCGCTGTCTCTGGGCCCAGGCACCTGCGTCCTGCCACGTCATCCAAGTCTCGCTCTTGTGGCTTTAGTGCCTCCAGTTGATAGAATGTCGTAATAAGGCCTGTTAAGCCCCACGCACTGTGGTATCATGCCTTTGCCTTTGAAGGTGTTTACTTAAACTAGCACTTGAAGCATTTGAGTGGGAGCAGGAGGAGAAATTCAAGGGCATTTGTTCTGGGGGAGTTTGAAGAGCTGGGCTTCTTCTTTTCCCTTTTCCCGCCCTCCTTGTATGTGACCAGATAATTTAAGGATCATTCGAAGTGCCGTTTCCTGCTTTGTGTTTGATATGCGTGGTGTGTGGGCGTGTATGTTTGCATCCCAGGGGAGTAGGAAATTTCTTAGCACCCGTGTTGGCCACAGCAAAGCTCTGGAACAGCCTCACAGCACAGAGAGCTTGCGGAGGACCAGGGGTGAATGCGACGCTCCCGGGGGTGGTTTCCGCAGCCTCTGCAGGCCATTTTAGCATCGGAGGCAGAGTATTTATGAATGGGTCTTAGGGACTGTCTCATACAATTTTCTCCTTTCACAGATGAGAGACTGAGGGTAGAGGAGGGAAGATACTTGTCCTCAGTGAGATCCTTGTGCAGCTGGGATTGGAACCCAGCCCCAACCTTGCAGCAGTGTCTGCCACGCCCAGCTGCCTCCCAGCACCTGCGGAGTCATTACCAGCAACTCTCTGTCCCTTTTGCTGTCTCTTTCTGTGTCCCCAAATCAGTTCAGCCTCACTCGCCCGCTGTGTGCTGGGGGAGCCGGCATTGCGAAACCTTGCACGGGAGAGGCTGTGGTCTGGGGGACATACTCCAGGGTCCCACCCTTTGGCCAACCAACTGGGCAAATAGAATTCTGACCTCCCTTTCTCCAAGCCTCTTTGCATTGTGATTTAAAGGTTTCCTATTCAGCTAGCACATGAGCTGGGCTGGCGCAGGTCTCACCTCTGGATACGGTCAGCACCATCTGGCTACTTCTAAAATCACTCAGCAAGAATGCCTGGCTCACCATAAATCTTTTGACTCATTAGAAAGAGGGTTCACTCATTCATTAAATGAATTAGGATTAGAGAGGCATCACCCACTGACTTGAGTGGTAATTATTGCTGATTTTCGTGGTGCTCATTTAGTGAGGAACACGTTGCCAATTTCTCCTGGCGCTTCGAGGAGCTCTGTCTCTAACCTTGCTGCTGGGGTGAGATTTAGACGAGGTCCCGCCACACCCTGATACCTGGGTTCTGTTTGGAATGTTCCATTAGGAATGTGTTCCATGTGGAATGTGGAACCTGACAGTTTAATACTATGCCCACCTTCAGCACTTTTCCTTGAACCCTTTTCTTGCCTTTGTTTGCTCTCTAGGATTATTGGAGACTGTCATGTATCTTCTCATGATTGTAAACTTTTTTTTTTTTAGATATTTTTGAATAGAATAGTTACCTATTGCCACAGGAATAGCATACCACAGGACTTCAGTGGCAGATAATAACTATTTGGAGCACACTGGGAGTGGTTCTGCTGATCTTGGCTAGCCTTGCTCTCATGTTTTGGGGGTGATAGCTGTCCACTGATCGAGGCTGGCCCCAGCTGGGGGGACTTGGCCCTGTTTCATGTGCTGCTCATCCTGCATGAGGCTAGCCTGGACGTGCCCTTCTCATGGTGACTGCAGAGGTGCAAGAGGGAACAAGGGAAACACACACATCCTCTTAAGGCTAGGCCCAAAATGAGCATACCATCCCCTCCACCTCATTGTATTGGCCACAGCAAGTCAAGCTCAGATTCAAGGGTTGGGGAAATAAGACTACACCTCTTTGGGGAAAAGAACTGCAAACTCACAGGTTCAAGGACGTGGGGCCATTAATGTAGTCAGTCTACCGTAGACCTATGTGAGTTGTCTCTTATTTGTACTTAGGCTGATATTTGCAAATAGTGAATGACTAATAAATAGATGTTGCATAAAAGTAGTAAAATTACCATTAGCTAGGTTTTCTAGTGAAAACTGGGTTGGTCGCATGATGTAGACGTTAGCAGAAGTTTATGTCATTCTAGTCGAATTTGAGTTTTTCTTGTACTGGATGCTGAGCAGCTTGGTTACCACTAAGAAATCCATCTTCTTGCCATCTTTTCTGTCATGGGTTCTACCATCATCATTTTCAGGATCGTCGAATATAAACGTCTGAGAGAAGGAGAACAAAGAGAGGGAGAACTGCTGCCACACACTGAAGTGGATCACTTGCTCCTAGAAGAGGAATTGTGTTCCATGTATTGAGCCCTGAGTGCATGGGAAAAAGGGAAAGGCAGTCTCTCTCCAGTGTCTTTAACCTTTGCTCTTTTCGCATTCTTTAGAGTAGCCCATGGAAAGAGGGGTGCAGGGGTCCAGCCACTGGATCTTCATCTGTTGGGAGCTTATTAGAAATGCAAATACTGTCAGATCAGACACTCCAGGAGTGGCGCCCAGGAGATCTGGGGCTTAATAAACCCTCGAGAGGGTTCCTGTGTGGATGGTGTCTGAGAATCCCTGCCCCAGCCCCACTGGCCACAGCTCCCCTTGGCTGACTCTCGCATGCTTTGGAGGATACCACAGAACAGTCTGAACCTTGGCGTAGTCAGACACGCATGTTCACGACCTTCTGGTGTCATGGGGACATCCCATTCCGAACCATCTTTGCAATTTTCATTCACAAAGATACACCACAAAAGATGCCAGGACTGTGTTTTAAATCTGCCTCAAGTTATTATATGGTTCATCTCAAGATTCGAATAAGCTTTTCCCAAAACAGACCAGGCTTGTGCCGGGACAGGGAACAGACACCTCCTGTCCTTCTCTGTCCCCCTTTCTCAGGGGATCCCCAAGACCACCAGGCCTGTGCCCACCTCTGGTGCAAAGAATTCAGTAAGACAGGTGAGCGCGTTGTCAGCCCAAAATGAACCCCAGTGCCAGTATAAGGATGAGTGTGGTGACCCTGGAGGAGGTGTTTGACAAGGGTTATAACAGTGTTTTCTACCCGAGGTCTCAAAAACTCCTGTTTTCAGCCCCCCAAACCTTCGTGTTCCCCTAACACGAATGAATCCTTGGCCTGTACGTTAGTGTTGTGACTCCACACAGCTGACTGATGGACCTGGGTTTCATTTGTGTGTATGTGTGTGTGTGTG
>CAUYSK010065815.1:90-24497 GCA_963575035.1 Avahi laniger
ACACTGTTAGCCCTGTTTTCCCCTGACAGAACCTCCCCCTGTCTCCTGGGTGTCACCCCTGACAGAACCTGGCCCTGTCTCCTGGGCGTCACCCCTGACAGAACCTGCCCCTGTCTCCTGGGCGTCACCCCTGACAGAACCTGCCCCTGTCTCCTGGGTTTTATCCCTGACAGAACCTGCCCCTGTCACCTGGGTGTCACCCCTGACAGAACCTGCCCCTGTCTCCTAATGTTATTCGCCTGTCAAAACCTGCCCGTCTCCTAGGTGTCACATCTGACAGAAGGCGTCCCTGTCTCCTGGGTGTTCCTGTCTTCTGGGTGTCCCTGTCTGCTGAGTGTCACTCCTGACAGAACCTGTCCCTGTCTCTTGGGTTGCATGCTGTGCAGTTTCTTGTATTCACAGATAGACATTTAATTTCTATTTAACCACGGTTAGTAGAAGCTAATTGGCATTGCATAAAAACATGCAAAAAAGACAAACACCCTGCCTGTGTAGTCACAATATTCAGAAACCGACTGAGGAAAATGCATGTGTCTGTTTTGTCCAGTGAATTTAGGGGCCAGGCAGATGTTCTGTGTTCAAAGGCTACACACAGATGCAATGACAAATTCAACAGACAATTTTAAACTGACAGAATGGTGACTACTATGTCGTCATGACTTGAGTTTTACTCCCTCTTCCTTGCTAGGTGGTGTAGATGGGAGGGGAGAGTGTGTTTGCAGATCTACACTTGGAAACCGACTGGAGAAGGATGCTGTCCTGGCTCACCAGTGTCTGAGGAAACCTTGGGACCTGTGGGGGATGGGCAGGGGACCCACTGGAGACTGCTAATGGGCGTCTTGGTGCTGTGTGCCAGGTGCCACAGCCGAAAGCGTGTTGAGGGAGAGTCTGGGGCGTGAAGGCCTCTCCTTCTGGAGCCCAGGGGCCCTCCAGGCTGGGACAGGGAAGGCCACGAAGGCAGAGAGAATGTGCACTCGGTTTTCATTCACAAAACCCAAAGATTTGCTGCAGCAATCAGGAATGCATTCTAAAATTTCCATTAGAAGTGAAAGGAGCATTTCTTGTCATGGAGCTCCCCTCCAGGAGCCTGAGATGCGTGGTGCTGGCGCTCCGCAGGCAGGACCCGTGGACCTCACCGCTCTGGGCTAGTAAGATGCCGACTGCGTAGACGAGGTGACCTGTATGTGGCAGAGGACTCCTGTCTGTGAGGTTGGGTGGTCTGTAGCCCACTGAGGATGAGCCCTTGTGTTGTTTCTTTTGCCTGGATCCAATTTCCTAGTATGCTGCCAGGGCAGGCCAGCCCTGACTTGGTTTAGACTTTCGTTTGGGGGTCATTCTAACCTGAGGATGACCTGCTGAACAGGAGACAGCATCCTGGTGCTCTGGCACCTCTCCTTTCAGTGTCTGTGTCCCCACAGACCACTGTGGGGTCCAGGAGAGTGTTGGTTCCTACTGTGCAGCCTGAGAACCCTCAGACACCACTCTGGCAAGTCCCTCTGCCTTGGGGCCGGGTGCACTCAGCTCCAGGGCCGGGGTCCTGCTGGCATCGTGTCTGTTCCATGTGACTTGGCCATGACTGTGGAGACTGGGTTGTGCACAGGCAGAATAATGAGAGAAAAGCAGCCTCAGACCAAGGGACAGCCAGCTCACAGTGGTGCCACACTTTGACCAGGCAGTCTGGAGGGGACAGGAGCCCGAGAGGGTGTGAGGTGCCAGGGTCCTTCAGCTCTTGAGCTGCTTGACCTGGGCAGGAGCCTGTTCATCGACCCTAATGAAAGTCATCAGCATCTTGAACACAAGGGCTTTTGGGATTATTAAACACTTTGCACGCTCAGAGTCATTTTCAGACATTTCCCACATCTTACATTTGCCTGTAGATTTCATGCAGGGCCAGCGGGGCATAGCCAGGAGATGGGGGTGGGCTGGAGTCTTGCAGCCTGAGAGCCACTGTTCCTCGGTCTTCAACAGCAGGCACCATGAGTTTCAGAACCTCAGAAGGAAGGTGCCCACTGGGCCACCCCATCCTTGAGTTGAGGCCTCCCTTGTGAGGGGCCTGGGAAGACCCCGACCCTCAGGGGACCGTTGAGCAGGGAGCCCTGAGGCTCGGTCCCACACGGGTGGGATGCTCCTGTGACCAGGTGCTCTTGAGGCTCAGTAGAGGTGGGCGGCGTGTCTGTGTGCTGTGGCAGTGAGGGAGGGGCCTGCTGTCCACCTGCACCATAAGCCCAGCCCTAGACAGCCATCTGCCCTGGGCAGAGCTGGATGGAACCAAAGGGCTCCTGGGAACATTTCTCCGAGGGTGCCGTGGCCTCTTTCCAGGACCAGCTCCAGAACCACATGGCCCAGCAGGCTACACTCAAGGCGATGGCTGTTCATGCCAAGGGACAGACGACCGTGGGGGCCAACGTGACAGCAGGTGGTCACACCAGTTGACATCCCCAGAACAGCACGGGGTTCTTGTGCAGACGTATGCCAGGACAGGCTGCCCTGCTGCATGCTCGCAGTGTAGGTATGTGGGGGTCCTGGACAGGCTGTGCCCACTGCCTCCTGTGCACTCCATGGTGGTGGAGGACAAAGCCCCGGCAAATGCAGGCCCGTTTGGCATCCTGACTCAAAAGGGTTGGGAGAGGTTAGGAGAGCCATTTAGAGAGAGTTGAAACTGCACAGGCTGTGGCTGACAGGAGTTTGGGAGCAAAACGGGTGGCAGCATGGATGGACAAGCAGGAGGCCAAGCAGGGATGCCTGTCACGTGCTGGCGAGGGTCCTGCCTGGCAACGCGGGGACAGGACATCCTGGATCTTCCTGGACTCTGAGAACACACATGCAGTCACCATCTCAGGAAAGCAACCTAAAGACAGCTAACTTCATGCTCCAGGTCACTCTGGTTAGCCGGGAAGCTGTCCATTGTGTCCCCAGCCTTCCTTTCACCTCAACTGTGTGTGTGTAGGAGCATGTATGCATGAGCATGTGCAAGCATGTGCGTGTGCTTGTGGGACCTGCCCCCCCTACACACACACCTGGCCTCTAAGGAAGGCCCAGAGGACCCTGTGGTGTCTGCTGCAGGACAGGTCTCAGGGCCCACAGACAGGCGTCTGTTTGGAGCTCACTTGGTTTTATTTGTGCTGTTTGTTAGTTCCTTAGCTCTTGTTGCCCTCAAGGCCCCTGGAAAGTGTCTGCCAGTCAGGAGGTTGGTGTGGCCTCCTACAGGGTCTGTCGCCCAGAGTTCACACGATGACCAGCTCCTTTAAAACGCCCCTTTCACCTGCAAACTAGGTAGCCAGAGTGGTGTGATCCCAGGAGACACTTTGGAAGCGGCGGAGGCAGGTGTGATAGGGAGGGTCATGGCCCAGTCCTGGGGTCTGAGGGGAGTGTCGGGTGCCCAGCAGGAGGGAGGCCTGGGTGTGGCCCCCACAGCTGCCCAGGCCCCAGCAAGGCACCCCTCTGGATTCTGCCCAAGTGAGCACAGGAATGTCCACAGGAATGTAATGAAGTGACGGGATACAGTTCCTGCTCCCCAGACACCTGCAGCGTCGTGGGGCCCAGATCCACGGAGCTACTTGCCCCCATGCACCTTCTGGTCGTAGGTGCCCGCGTGCTTGTAGCCGGGCACATAGCCCGACTCGTCCACCAGGTCCACACGGCCAGCCTTGCCCTTGCCCTTGCCCGAGGAGTCGAAGCGCTCCTTGTGGGAGCCTGTGAACTTGGTTGTGTCGGTGAGCCGCGACACAGTGGGCGACGAGATGGCCTTCTGCAAGAGGAGAGGGGTGGGAGGGAAGAGGTGAGCTGCGGGCCAGTTGAGGAGACGAGGTGAAGGCTGGGCCTGACCTGGGCAGGTTTCCCAGAGGACAGGTCTCCTGGCAGACATGGCGCAGAACTGCTCAGGCCGAGCTGCAGTTAGATGCGGGATGGCCAGGTGGCCTGGGGCAGCCCAGGGTCTGCAGCGCCATGACCCTGCCCCTTCTCCAAGTCCGCCTGATCTTCATGCAGTTGTCCACCCTCTCTGGAAACCCACGCCAGCCCCCTCCCGAGGACCTGGGCTGTCAGGTTGCGGGTCCACCTCTCTCCTCAGGTCCCGCCCGGCCCACCAGGCTCCGCCCAGGCCCGCCTCTCCTTCCAGGGCCCGCCCCTGCCCCACGAGGCCCCGCCCAGGCATCACCCCTCCCCTCCTGGTCCTGCCCCCAAGGCTCCGCTCAGTCCCCGCCCCGCCCCTCACCGTGACCCCCGAGATGACCGGCGCCTTGCCCTCGATGAGCCTGTGCACCTCGCGGACCGCCTCCTCGGCGCTTTTGTCTTTGAACCGCTTCTTGGCGAGCTCCTCCAGCGCCTCCTGGAACTGCTCGAAGGTGATGGTCCGGCAGGACTTCCCCCTGTGGGGGCGGTGGCGGCTTAAGGCAGGGCCATGTGGGGGCCCCGAGCGACGCCCCGCCCAGTCTTGGAGAAGGCCCTCCCAGTAGGGCCCTGCGCGTGTGGGAGGGACCCCGGCCGTGCAGCCTGGGGCAGAGCCTGGGGCGAGGGGAGGGGAGTCTGGAGTTAGAGCCTGGGGGGGCCGGGGCAGAGTCTGCGGGACTGGGGTTAGAGCCTGGAGGGGCTAGGGCAGAGCCTGGGGGGACTGGGGTTAGAGCCTGGGGAGGTGGGGCAGAGCCTGGGAGGGGCTGAGGCAGAGCCTGGGGGGGCTGGAGTTAGAGCCTGGGGGGCTGGGGCAGAGCCTCACGGGGGCTGGGACAGAGCCTGGGGGGCTGGGGTTAGAGCCTGGGAGGGGCTGGGGCAGAGCCTGGGGGGCTGGGGTTAGAGCCTGGGGAGGTGGGGTTAGAGCCTGGGGGGCTGGGGTTAGAGCCTGGGGGGGCTGGGGCAGAGCCTGGGGGGCTGGGGTTAGAGCCTGGGGGGCTGGGGTTAGAGCCTGGGGGGGCTGGGGTTAGAGCCTCGGGGGTCTGGGGCAGAGCCTGGGGGGGTGGGGGGGCTGGGGTTAGAGCCTGGCTCCACCCCACAGCACATTCATGAGACCCTCACTTGGGCAACTGCAAAGAGGTTCTAAACTGGCTCTTTGCCTTTTACAATTTTAATTAGAAAACATTTTCCTACTTGATCTACCCCAACTAATCCAAATTAATGAGGCTTTGCAATGTTTAAAACGACCTCACTGTGGGTCCCCGAGGAGCAACTGCGAGCAAGGCCCCCCAGGCCCTTCTAGCTGCAGTCCATGACTGCAGAGAGGCCTGACCTGACAGCACCCCAGCGGGTTCTGTCCACGTCACTGAGCAGAGGCTCTAGAAAAGCCAAACAATTTTGAAAACCAGAACAAAGCTGGAGGCTGACACATGTCTAGGCGCACAGCAAAGCTGGGTGACAAGACAGCACAGTTCTGGCCAGAGGACAGACCGTGGATCAACGGCACTGTCTGGTGGGTTCAGGGAGAGCCCTGCCACATGCGCGCGCGCACACACACACACACACACACACACACACGTGCATGCACGCACACACGCAGCCCACTGCTTTCCAAGGAGGCAAGCAGGGGAGAAAGGGTTATTTTCAACAAACAGGTAGAACAACTGGTGACCCCTATGCAGAAATTGCCCTTTTATCTACACCTTGCACCGCATACCAGATTAACTCAAAATAGATCACAGTCCTAATTATTAGACCTAAAACAAACTTCAAGAACATGAAAAAGCAAAACTTTGTGACCTTGGGTTAGGCGAAAATTTCTTAGAAATGACACCCAAACACAGTCCATGGTGAATGGGACCTCATTCCCATGTTGAGAACTGTGCCTTTCAGAAGACACTATTGAGAGAACGAAAGACAAGCCACCGCCTGGAAGAAAGTATTTGCAGAACACACACCAGAGGAAGGACTCGTCGCTGAAATGTACAGAGAACTCTGAAAACTCGACAATAAGGAAAAAACCCAATGTGGAGACCTGGGCAAAATATTTGAGCCAGAGACATCACCAAAGAAGGTACACGGTTGGCAAACGACACACAGAGAGACGCTCGGCATCATCAGAGATGCAGATGAAACCACGCAAGGTGCCAGCGCACACCCATGGGGATGGCTGCAGCCATGAAAATAAGGAAAAGGACGGTCCCGAGGCTGAGGTGGCCACAGTGGCCGGGTGGCTCCTTCACTGCTGGCGTCTTGCCCAGAAGACACCTGCCGTGTGGCACATGGTCCCCTCCCTGGGTCCTGCTCGAGGGAGATGAAAACGTGAGCTCACACGTGAACTTGTATGGGATTTTGTCACAGACTTAGAGTCACCCAAACCTAACAACAGCTCAAATGTCCCTCAGCAGCAACCAGATGAATATGCTGTGATGTGTGCACACCATGGACAACACTCTGCGACTCGAGAAGGAGCCAGCGAGAGAGGACATGGTGGGCTCCGTGGCCAGGCTCTGTGGCCGGAGCCAGATACAAAGACGCTGCCCTCGGGTGGCTCCCAGAGCCCAGGGTCAGCGCTGTTTTACACGGCACCTAGAGGATCCAAACGCACTTCACATGTGTCCTGGAGATGCGGGTTGTTCCAACCAAACGCCCGGTCTGCGGGAGAGCTGAGCCGGAGGGGGCAATGCTGGGGCCATTGTCGAGCCCGCTGTCATACGTATGGGCAGTTGTCCAGCAGCGTCTACCCAGGAGGGGCTGGGCGACTTGGGGGACGTGCAGTGTGTGGGCAGTGGCTTCTTGCCCCTCCAAGCTCTCAGCTGGATACCCACCAGGGCCTCCCCTCAGCGGTGCCTGGCACGGACAGCATGAAGCCACCCTTTCCACCCTCTGAGCCCGCGGGGCGTGTTGACTCTCTCAAACCCTGTGGGGCCTCTCTGTCCTGTGCTGTCAAAGGCGCCCCTGTCTCCTATTCACAGCCCTGCCCAGGCTGACATGAGGACGCCAGGCCTGAACACCAGCCTGGTGACTGGCGCTGGGGCATGCAGCCCCCTCTGGGCGGCCTCGGCTCCAGGCACCACCAGTGCCAGCCACTCTGTCTGGGAAGGGGGTGGCTGAGGGGCTCCCCTATTAGAGACCACATTCAGATTGGGGTGGATGCCTGTGCCAAGAGCCACTGGCCAGGCCCTTGTCACCAAGTGTCCCTATAATCTTGGGGAGAGGGAGCCCTGGTCTCTGCCCGGAGCCCGCAGGAGCTCCCCCTAGGAGAGCCAGGCGCCTTCTGCCAGAGCAGTCCCCAGCGAGTGCTGGAAAGACAATGCCTGTCTCTTCCCCAAGACACTCAGTCCTGCTCCGTGGCTCCCGGGACACAGAGCTAGCCTGTTCTCCGCAGCCCATGGGGCAGCAGCTGTCCTCGGAGCACACGGCTGCTCAGAAGATGCGGTTCTCCCCAAACCCAGCCCAGCAGATGTGGCCACTGCTCACGCTCAGTGCCCCCCTGTAGAGGGGTTTGCTTCCCAGGCCCAGTGTCCTCCAGGCCTCTGGGCAGAACCCAGGCCCGGCAGGGGCCCCTGATCAGTCTCTCGGGGACACTAGGGCCTGGCCAGGGCTGTCCAGGAGCCAGTGTGGGGCCAACACTGCACTCTGAGGACAGGCCTGTGCCTCCAGGGCCGAGGCTACCAAAGCCGCCCTGAGCTCTGGGCTGAGGCGGAGCCTCTGCCCTCTCCATCTGCAGCTCTGTGATGATAACTTGCTGCTTGGGCTCCCGGGACCTGCAGAAGTGTGGACCCGGACTGACCCTTCCTGATACCGCCGCGGGCAGAAAGCAGTGGGCTGTTGAGGACGACTAATGGGCAAGCAGCTGCGCCTGTGCCGAGAGTCAGAGCCCGAGGAGCACGGGGCTCCGCACATTCCCTTCAGCCCTGGGCTGAGATCGTGGGGGCTGTGAAGGGACCCTGGCTGGTGGCGAAGGCTCCTGCCTGGTGGGGACTTGGACTGGGGGAGCCTGTCTGGCGGGCTCGCGTGTGAACAAGGCACGGGAGCGCGCACTTCTCTGCTGGGCCACAGGTCAGCCCCAGGCTGGCCACTCACCTGCACTGGCAGCTCCAACTTCTCCCTGTGCTCGAAGAGGGTGCAGTGGTTCCTGCCACTCTCGCGCTGCAGCCTCCTCCTGCCCAGGGCTGTCCCGCGCATGCTGACCACCCTGCGTCCCCCAGGCCCCAGCAAGACCAGATGCCCACGCTAAGAACCCAGAGCAGCCACTGCCCTCCGGGCCCTTCCAGTTCCTGGCCCTTCCAGAAACCCCTCGGGGCCAGGGAGATGGCCTCCACCCACACAGCCTGGAAGGGGCTGGACATCGACCACCTGTGAGGGCTTCTCCCTTCATCGCAGGAGACCAGAGCCCCTTCCTGAATCCCCATGTGGGCTCAGCTGATGGCTGGACACACCCACTGAACGGGCAGCTCAGCTCCAGGGCCGACTGGGAAGCCAACAACCCTTCCTCCTGCTATGGCCGCCCAGGCACACCCACCTGGCTGCCCGGCTCCACCTGCGCCGTGGTCTCTGCCCACAACATCCAGTTACTTCCCTCCAAGTGGAAACAGGCCTGCCATTAGGGTTCCTCCTGACTTCACGTTGCCTAGTGCCTTTGTGCGGTCACTCGCCTGTGGCCGTCACCAGGACCTGGACTCGGGGACAGGGGGCCTCGTGCTGGTGCATCGGGGCCCGGCCTCTGTGCCCCAGCTGCTGCCGTGGCCTGTGGTGGGCTGTGGGCTGACGCCTGAGGTCGTCCAGACAGATTCTGTCTGTTTGCAGAAGAAGGTCATCCTCTTGCATGACCTGGGACCTGGTGCCCTCTCCGGCCAAGCTCAGGAGGCAGAGTGGGCGGGCCGAGCCGACGGGGAGCGGGGCATGTCCCCGGCCAACGCCACGGAGAATTGCCAGTCCTGCCCCAGCGAGCCGTCGCAGACTCCCAGGAGCCTTGACTGCAAGGCCACAGGGCCACCAACCCACTGAACGTTGCCGCAGACGCCTGCCTGCCGCAGCCCATCGCGCCCACTGACCACTCTGCAGAAGCCACGGTCGCCTGCCTTGCTGCAAGTGGCCACTAGAGGGCCCCACAGGGACAGGCCTGGCCCAGGCCCCAGCCAAGGCCCAGGACGTGTAAGGTGAGACAGCCCTCACAGGACCCCAGGACAGGCAAGGCTGGCGCCTGGGGGTGCAGACGCTGCCTAGGGTGAGGCCACACAGAGCTCTGCCCACGCCCTGCCCTTCCCGTGGACCCCCGGACATGTGGCCCTAGAGTGGCTTCCCAGCAAAGCCATCTGCAGACTTTAGGATGAGCCCGCTGGGCCCTGCCGGCCCTGGCAGGTAGCAGCAGGTGAGCTGCTTCCCGTGCACTTGGTGACCCGGCAGACCCCAGGGAGCCCCCAGGCCCTGCTCTCCTTGGGGCTGGCCGCTGGCCTTTCTTCCTCCTAACCTGTGTCCAGACCCTGCCTGTGTCACCCAAGCGGAGCCCCTGCCTGGACCCTGCATGGTGTCAGCAGGACCCATCAGCTCACGCACGTGGGAGAACACGGTGCCCGCAGACAAGCTGGAGCCCAGGGAGGCCGCCTTCCTCTGCCCCCGGCTGGGCCTACCCCTGTGCGGGGGGACCCCGAGGGCCCGGTGGGCAAGGTCTGCGGACATTTGGTCCAAGTAGGGTGTGGGGGTGGCATGGATGGGCACAGCCTGACCCAGGGTCCCTGAGGCGTGACGTGCCTCTCCCCATGCACACATGGACTTGCTGTCCATGGCCCCCGGGACCCCACACCCCAGGGTCTGCACACGTCGAGTCTGGATTAGTGAGTATCTTAAAACCCCACTGCAAGCTCTCTGCAGGGGTGTCCCTGTCGGGGCCAACAGTAGTCGTCAATAAAAACCTGGGCTATGGCTGCAAGAAATTTGTTTAAGATTTAACACATAGTAACATCCAAACAAACAAGCGCTGCCGTGGCGACAGGGGCTAAACAGAGGCCACAGATACCCCGGCTGGCACCAGGCCCACAGAGCCATGGCAACCTGCCCCGAAAACAGAAATAGTTGGGCTTTTTCTTTACTGAGTCCCGCCAGAGTCCCCAGGCACTCTGCACTCCTGGGGGTGGGGCCCTCCTGCAGCTGCCAGCACCCGCGTGTGGCTGGCGGTAGACGTCCCAGTCCTCACGGTGCGCAGCGGGAGCCGTCCCAACCCCTGCTGGGCCTGTGCCTCAACGCATCTGGCTTTCCGGGGAAACAAAGGGAAATCCTGATTATCCCTTGGGCCCCCAGTACTCCAGCACTTTCTGCAGGGTCCCCAGCCTTGCCAGGGCACCATCCCCTCGTGATGCTCCTGGGGTCACCATCCACCAACCCTGCCAGGGCACCATCCACCTCTCTCTTTCTGGGACAAGGGTATGAATTTGAGTCCCTTGCTCCCACGTACCTGGGAGGTCAGGGGACCCCACCCAGAGCAGAGACCCCCCCCCATGTGGGACTCAGGCCACAGGGAGCCCAAGGAGAGTCCAGACCCCAGAGGGAGGGCGGTCCCAGGGTGGGGGCCAGGGCCGGGAGGGTCCTCCTGTTTAGGTGGACGGGGAGGGTGGGAGGTCAGGGTCCCTCAGCCTCTCCTCAGACTGGGCTCCTGCTGCCCAGCTGGCCACCCTCCCCCCACACGTGTGCAGGCATGTGTACATGTACACGTGTGCCACGTGCATGCGGGTGCACATGTGCTGTAGCTTGAAGGCAACTTGCATCTGCAGAAGGAACTGTGGCCCTGACTGCACGTGGCGGTGTCTGGGCCACGCCATAGCTGTGGACCATGGGGGTCCCCCGTGGAGTGACTGGCCACTGGGCAAGCCACTTCTTGCCACCTCCAGCCTAGCCCTTCTAAAAACTTCACCCACAGGCACAGGTCTGAAGGCCCCTCTACCCCTGGACACACTGGGTCTGTAGAGGCCAGCACTGGACGGCTCGGAGGGTGCCCGGGACTGGAGCAGTGTGACCACGCTGGCCCCACCTGAGGAGCACCCACAACCTGCCAAGCGGGTTGGGTCAGCAAAGGGCCAGCCCTCCACCCTCAGCCAGGACGCCTGGAGTGCTGGGGGTCCGGGGCCACATGGCTCAGGGGCTGCGACCAACCTGCCCAGCTGTGCACCCCTGACCCCAGACACGTGGGTGCAGAGCTCCGTGACCACCTCTGCTCTCCCTGCCGCCCATGCGCTGAGTTCAGCTGTCCTGCCTCCCCCACCCTGCCGAGTCAGTGTGCCAGATGCATCCACTCGGCAGAGTGAGTTCCCGGGTGTTTGGGCACAGCCAGGTCAGTGCCACTTGCCCACAGCTGGCTGACCTACCAGAGCACCTGTGGTCACCAGGACCCGCCTGTTGCTGGCACTGTCCACGCACAGCCACACTGCAGAGCCTGGGGACCCTGCTCGGCGGGAGACTCAGGTCAGGCCTCCTCAGCTGAGCAGCACAGATCTGGGCCACACGTGCCCGGGGAGTCCCTGGCCACACCCTCCCAGAGAGGGCCAGTGCTGCAGAGGAGGCTGGGCCCTGGCCAGGGTGGAAGTTGGAGTCCAGGAGGGCTCAGGGACAAAGGGGTGGTGGTCCTGGGTCAGGGTGGGCCAGTCTGGACAGGACAGAGATGAGGCCTGCTCATCTCTGGTGAGCTCCATCTCAGGTGGAGCTATCCTGTTCACACCACCTGTCAGGGGCCACGAAGCCGAGGGGGAGCCAACAAGGTGACAGATTAGCAGGACGTTCTGGCCCAGATTGTCCATGAGACCCGAGAGTCAGGGGAGCCCGAAAGGCAGGTAGTTGGCTGGTGAGAGGGCACCTGCCAGCATGGCTTTCCAAGCTCCGATGTCCCCTACACAACATGCAGCTTGTCGAGGGAACACAGAGTTGGAGCTGCCCAACCACCCTTCTGCGGAGATCCCGTGCTCCCATGGACACAGAAGTCAGCGTCTGCGGTGGGGTGGGCAGGGACAGCTGCCCCTCAGGTCAGCATCCAGGATGGGCACCAGCCAGTGACACAGGGAACCAGGGGACCTCACCACACCCAGAACACCCTAACGTATTCCCAGTGGTGACAGAAAGCAGGGCCAGAGGATGGGGACGTCTGGCTGATGGCCCAGCCCCCTGGAAAAGCCAAGGCACGGGAACACGCACACGTCTGCACACACGTACACATGCAGCACAGGAAAGGCGGGGGACTGGAGAGGAAAGAGACAACGAGGTTACGGTGACAGACAACTAAACACAAAACATTGACCACAAGTGGACACAGCCAGACTAAGCTGCAACAGCTGTTTCCACAATGGCCGACATGGACAGGACTGGGCAGTGGTGCCCGTGGGGAAAACTGCTGCTCTTCACAGGTGCGATCACAGGTCGTGGTGGCCGAGAAATGCCCTTGTGCTTCAGCGATGCACAGCAGGATGTGAAGTGGGGTCTGAGGGTACCGCAACGCATGTCCCAGTGTCCAAGAGGAAGTACGTGCATGTGCATGACACAGGTACATGCACACGTGTGTGCACAGCACATGAACATGGACATGTGCATGCACAGCAGAAGAACATGCACACATGTGGACACACATCTACACATGTAGCACAGGAACATGTACATGTGTGCACACAGCACAAAAACATACATGTGCACATGGCAGGACCACACATGCACATGGGGCTCCACAGTCAGGGGCCACAGACACCCGCCTGCAAACTCAGCCCCCTCTTCCCACTGGAGCCACCTGCCCCTAGCCACGAGCTGGCACTGTCCTCGCTCACAGGAAGCTCCTGATGTCCAGTGACAGCTTCTGACAGGGGGAGCAGAGTTCACCCCCATCTGCTCCAAGGCCAGACACCCCATCACAGGCCCAGGAGGTGCCAAAGGTGGGGACCAAGACTCAGGACGTGGCATCAAGGAGTCCGAGATGCTCTAGGAACCACATTCTCCCCAGGACCTGCCCCGGACATGGTGAGGCCTGGTTGCAATCTCTGGGCATCATATTCCGATAAGGGCAGGTGTCTTGAAGCACAACCATGTCATGTGTCCTTATTGCCCGTTAAAGCACAGAATCCACCCCCCAGATTTGGAATCGCAGACCTCTTGGGAAGTCTGTGCGACCATCCCTCCCTGAGCGTGGACCTTGGGCCCTGGAAGAGAAGTGACCTGGCCTGGACGAAGCCCGCGTGGCACTTACTTGATCTTGCTGAAGACGATGTCCACGTCGGTGACGGTCACGTTCTTCCCGTCGATCACCTGGCAGTCCTTACACAGCTTCGACCAGTTCTTACCATGCATCTCCTTCCCCGTGGCCCGCGTGTCCCCGTGCACGGCAAAGCGCCGGAAGGCCTCCTCCAGGGCGCTGAGCGCTGGGGCTGTGGCAGCAGCCCCCTCGCTGGCACCTTCTGACTCCAGTGACAGCCTCTTCGCTGCCTTGTCCTTGGCAGGGTCCCCCGGGGACTTAGGGGGCGTCCTGTTGACCGCTTTGGCAGGCTTGGCCTTGCTGTCAGCCATGTTGCTGTGGGAGGAAGGAGAGCAGAAAGGCATCATTCTGCTTCTCACAGGGCCCCAGCATCCCCGGCTGGCTGGGGGACAGGACAGGACACGCACTGCATGTGCCATGGCAGGCTCAGGATGTGCCCAGAGCCCAGAGACGGGCAGGCCCTCCTTGGAGCCCCTCAGAGCCACCTGCCCCGCAGGTGAGTGTGTGTCCAGCTGAGGACATAGCAGGGATGAGAGAGGCTGTGGGGGGCGCTGCTGCCCTCCTGGCACCCAGCCCGCTGCCAGGCTGGTGGGTCAAGGGCCCCGCCCCCCACTCAGTTAAAACCATCAGCAAAAGCAGAGCCCAGGTGGGAGCCAAGCAGGGCACCCTGGGGGGCTCCAGGCCAGGGAAGCTCAGGGACTGACCTGGCACAGCAGACCCTGTCTGACCCCCCAGCCACAGCTGCACAGCCCCCTCCCTGGGCAACTCCCCCCTGTAGCTCTGGGGCCGCCATCCCTGGGAAGGGCCCAGAGCAGCCTCAGTGCTGAGCCTTATGGTTGTAGGGCGGAGCCTTGCCCAGGGGAGGGTGAACGGTGGCCTTCAGGACTCCAAGGAGGACCTGCCCTGAAGCCCAGAGCCCACCCAGTGTGCAGCAGCCCCAGGCCCAGGGAGGCTGTGCGGGCCCCAGGTGGGGCAGTGATGCTCTCTGGACTTTCGAGGTGCCTGGCCCAGGGCAGGAGGCCAGGTCCCCGGAAGTGGAGGCTGAGGAGGTGCAGGGCCACCCCAGGCAGGGCTCTGGGGCACAGGGCCACACCCGGCACTCTGGGTCTTCAGCCACACTGGGTGCCTCTGCCACAAACACTGACCCTGGGCTGGGTGGGACAGGCAGTGGGTTGCTGAGGCCACTTCTCCACCCAGCGCCAGCTCTGTCCCAGGGCGGGACCCCAGGGAGTGATGCAGCCTATATCTCTAGACCTAGAGCGGTTACAGCTGCCTGTCTGAGAAGCCAAAGCCCAGAGGCCCAGCGACAGCAGAGGCCTTGAGAACCGAGACACAGCCCTGGCTGGGGGGTCAGTGCAGCATGCTGATGTCATGACCCCAAAGTTCACGAAGCCCCTTCAAATTTGGGGCTCTCAACACAAGTTATGGCCAAGGTATGGGGAATGGTTCCTGAGTGCGGCTCCAGCCGAACTTAAGATCCTACAAATTTCCCAAAACAGCCAGAAAAACCCAAATGGAGCTCACTGGACTGAGACACTCAGGGACCGCACAGAAAATGCAGCTGCCCACGGAGGCTGTTCCTGGAGGCACCAGGACCCCAGAGGGCTCAGGGCTGGGTCAGGAGCAGGGAGGCCGGAGGGAAGAGCAGAAAGTTAAATCAGAAGCCTCAACAGCATTGGCCTGAAATGTGAAGCCCGAGGCGCCCTGCCTCCCGAGGGACGAGGACAGGCCGGTCGAGTGTTGCACCGGCAGCACCTCGTTTTATCGCTGACACCATTTCTTTGTCTGAAATAGGAGCTTCCCACAGGGCCGGCCGTGGGTTTGCCATGGGCATCTGTGCAGCACTCAGATACCTAAGAAGGAAAAGCTGTTAAGAAATTACTAGAAGCAACAGTGGGTTTAGTGAGAACATGTGAACTTCTTGTGGGTATGCTACACTTCGTCAAAGAGAAAGAAACCTTTTATGATGCTTCAGACTTGGTGCAAGTTCTATGGTCTGAGAAACATCTCGTCAGGAAAAAATGGGCTGGAAGAAAATGCACGCGAGCGATTTGCAATGCGCTGTCTCTGGCGCTGGGATTATGTGCCATTTCTCCATTTCACAGATGTCCTCCGAGTGCCGTCATGGAACGAAGAATGCGTCCCGCACTGACGCCCAAACACCACAGCAGAATGCGGGAGGGGACGGAGGAGGGGCTGAGGGGCCGCAGGATGGCTGAGCCCGCCAGCTCGGCCTGCAGCCTTCTCAGGAAGCTTGGAGATCAGCCTTCGCTGCAAAGGGAGACGTGAAGACTGAGCGGACGCACGTCCTGCCCTCATGGCCACACAGGTGCGGACAAGCAGGTAAGCGATGCGACACCAGTCGGGAAGCAGTGCCAGGAGGAGCGACCACAGCAGGTGAGAGGGGCCGGGGGGCTTCTAGACTGCGTGGCAGAGGCAGTGGGAGCAGCGTGGTCCAGGTGGGTGCGTGCGAGAACGTTCTGATGCACGGCACCTTGTACTGGTTCACCGGCCATGGTCTGCGGACACTGGGTCCTGTGCCCGGGCGCCGAGGACAACAGGCCCGCACTGTAAACATCCTGAGGAAAAATGCTCCGCCGGGAACTTCCCCACACACAGCAGCTGCCCTCGGGTGTGAGGGGCGGCAGGCTGGGGAGCCCGGAGCTCAGAGAAGGCGCACGCCCCGTGGAGCCAGGGTGAGCACCAGCGTTCCGGGAAGGGGAGGCCGCCAACGACGCAGAGGAGGGAGTGGACGCAGGAGCCACATGGCCACCTGGAGAGGGACAGCACTGCAGCCAGACCAGAAGGCGGCCTGGGAGGAAAGTCCCAGAGAAATGAGAGTTGACATGGGGGCAGCTGAGGAGACTCCGGAGTGTAGAAAAGCAGAGCTCCTTTCAACGCGGCCCTGGGGTTAGCTGGCAGGACTTTCTCCACCGAGCCACAGAGCAGTGGCGGCGCCAGACGTTTGCTGCTGCACGTGCGTTCCCAGAGCGCGACTCAGCTCAGGGCCCTGGGTGTGCTATTTCCATGATGACAGCAACGAGACTACATTTAATTTAAAAATAAACTGAGGGTGCAAGCAGAGATTTATTGGACTACAGAGGTGTCCAGACCTTAGTGAGCCTAAGGGCCTGTAACCTTTCCCTCCCAGCACGGCCTCGGCCCACCCTCCGCCCTCCCCAGTGCTGCAATGCCCAGCTTCTCGCCCTTCTCAGCTCGGGCCTGGCTCCCTCTGCTTTCCTGCCCCCTGTAGTTTCTGGGGGGACTGAATCTGAACCCTGGGCAGAACTTCATGCCCCTTCACACTTGTACTGCTCTAATCTTCCACCATTAGGGAAAATAGTAAAAGAAGCTCTAGGAAGACAAACTGCTGACCCCCAGAGTGCATCAATAAAGGGAATACATCCCAGGTGGGCACCCTGCACTCTCAGGTGAGCTCCAGTAACCCCAGGTGAGTGCCCTGCACTCCCAGGTGAGCTCCTTCACCCCCAGCTGGGCATCCTGAACCTCTCTTCCATTGGCCTGTACCTCTGGAGGTCTCTTGCAAGAGGGACGTGCCTCTGCCCTGTCCCCTGGCCTTGAGTCCGTTGCTCTGACCAGCAGCCCACCCACCAGCAGGTGCTCCTTCGGTGCCAGAGTCCAGGGAGGCCCAAGTGGGGCCGGTGGAGTCTTGCAGGGTCTGTGGGCCCAGGCTCTCCTGACGGTAAGAGCAGGGAGCTGATAGACCTGTCCCCTGAGTGCCCGACAGACTGTGTTACCAGATTTGCATTTCAAAGGAAGGCTTAGAAAGGCAAGACCAGGGCAGAAGCTGGAATTTCAGACCTCAAAGTGGAGGCCGGGGCGGCTTCAGGCCCAGAGAGGCAGCTGCCCTGGGGGAGCAAGTGCCACCGGCCTGGAAACTGGCATCCTCGTCTCCACTGCGCTCAGACACCCGACCTGGCCTTGCCCACCAGCTCACGGGCCTTCCCTGCTCGAAAGAGGCCCCATGGAAGCCACTTCCCAAAATGAATCTCCCTGGAACTTCTTGGCCACTTGCCTGCCTGAAACAAAATCTGTGGAAATGTGATCCGAGATGTGACAGGCAGAGGGACAGCCGCCACAGCAGCCTCAGAGCAGAGACACCCAACGGAAGGACTAGAAATTCAGTGAGGTGAGGTGACAGCCAGTGAGGTGACAGCAACCTGGGCAAGGAGCCTGTGAGCAGGGTCAGGTCCTGTCACTAGGACCCAGTCCCTGTTACTAGGACCAGGTCCCTGTTAGTAGGACCAGGTTCCTGTCACCAGCACCAGGGACCTGTCACTCTGACCAGGGGCCTGTTACCACGACCAGGTTCCTGTCACCAGGACCAGGATCCTGTCACTAGACCGGGTTCCTGTCCCTAGGACAAAGTTTCTGTCACTCTGACCAGGGGCCTGTCACTAGGACCACATTCCTGTCCCCAGGACCACGTTGCTGTCACTAGGACCAGGGTCCTGTCCCTAGGACCAGGTTCTCCCACGGGGAGAACCCATCTCTGTGGATGAAGACGCTCTGTGACCTTTACCCCTAAATCTTCATAACTCAGGTTCTCAGCTTGCCCTGCGTGTCTCTACCTGGCAGCAGCCAGCACCCTGTGTGCTTTGGAGAAGTGCTACTTTGCAGATAATGGGTTCTGTGGTGACTCGAGGGCCTGGGGCCTGGGTGAGGGGCTGTACCCTCCTCTGTGCCCTGGAGATGCTGCCAAGGCCTCCTCGCTACGGCAATGATGCTGTCACCACAGGACGCTCCCCGGCATGGCTGCGCTGGCTTGGGCCCCTCTCACTAACCTCTTCCGTCTAAGGGCAAAGTGTCAACCCCCTCGAGTGCGCCGTAGCCCAGGGAGCTGTGTGGGGAGGGCTGTGTTGTCAGACCACTGGGAAATGGGTGGGCAGCTGCTGCGCTTGGCAGGAGCTCGTGTCTCCCAGCTGGTGACAGCTCCAGGCCCTGCAAGTGGGCAGAGCTTCCGAAAGCAGGTCTTCAAGAGCTACTGCCTGGGCCTCCCAGGGGTTGTCGGCTCCTATGCCCATCAGTGGTTCTCTGTGCAATGCTTCAGCCTCAGCAGGGCTGGCTCAGGGGCTGTGGTGTTGCCGGGATCCTCCCAATCTTTATCCCAAGCCCTGTCCAGGGTAGTGCCCTCCCCCCGGAGGAGCAGCCTGCGGCTCTCCCGGAGTCCCTGGACCCTTCCTGAACCACCCCCACACCATGTCCTCACCTTGGAGCACACCTTGGGCCAGTGCTGCTCACCGTAACCAGGTGTGGCCACAGACCTAGGGAGCCGCTGCGGAGACAGTCCCCACTCCTGTGCAGGCAACACCGGGCGTCTTGCCCTGCTGTCCACAGGGACGGCTCCTGCGCCCTAGAGATGGCGGTGTCCCAAGAATTTGATGAGGCCTGGTTCTGTACAGACCGTGGGTTTGCCCAGGGCTGTGGACAGCGTCCCTCCAGCCACCATCCTCAGGCTCAGAGCCAAGCAAAGGACATGCCTGTGGAGGCCCTGCCCCTGGCGGGACGTGACTGGACCCTCAGAGGCAGCCTTCGCTGCCCAGAGTGTGCAGAAGGAAAAGGAGGACAGGGAAGGAGTTCCGGCTCCTCTAGGTCTCCATGGAGGCAAGTCCTGCCAGGGCCCCAGACGGCCTCTCCAGAACATTCCCTGGGCTCCATGATGGCTTGGTCCCTGAAAGCTGATGGGGGGAGGGGATGGGGACAGGAGGGGAACAGCTGCCAGCTAAGTCCAAAGCCAGCTGCAGCACCTCTGAGGGAGGCTGGGCCCTGGGGCAAGGGGAGGGCACCAGCCGGCCATGCAGGGGCCATGGCTGTTCTCGGCTCTCGAGACCCTCGCTGGCCACAGTGAGGCCTGGGGACAGTGAAATTGAAAGACCACAGCAATCTGGAGCTGGGCAAGGGAGGCTCCTGCTTCCCTCAGTGGGAGGAAGTGGACAGCGCCCCTGAAGAACTTGCCTCCCTGCGCTGCGTCCCCAAGCCCCACGCTGCCCAGGTCCCCAGGGCCCCGAGTAAACAGGCCCAGGGGAACAAAGGCCGTTCAGAGGCTTTGGATGCCCCAGGCCGGCACCGCACTCCCCACACTGGGCGTTTCCAGCTCGTTCTTACAGAGTCCAGTTGGGTGCAGTGGCCCTTCGATGACTGTTTGTGTGTCCGGTGACAGCAGGGCACGCCTCCGCCTCTCCTCGGGACACTCCATGTGAGTGGCCACTCATCGCGGCTACGGCCACTGCCCCAGACAGTGGGAGCTTCCCAGGGCGGCACAAAGTGGCACTGGCTGTCTGCACCTCCCTCGCACACGCAGCCGGAGCCACGGCGCTGTCCCCACACCCTACGGGCACAGGCCAGCCAGAGGCCAGGCACGGCTGGGCTTCTGAGTTCTAGCCCAGCCCAGGGGCCTAGCCCCAGGCTGCTCGCTGGCCCAGAAGGTCACTGGGACCGGGGTCTTCGCCCCTGGAAGGGTGCCGGGTGTGCTCCTGCCCTTTGGGTAACCTGGGGGCTGGAAGGGATGAAGCCCGCAGATCTCCTTCGCTGTTCCTGAGGAAGTGAGAGGGAGAGGGCGGAGCTGGTGTCCCGAGCAGGTGTCCCCAGGACATCTGCACACTCCCAACAACAGCCCTTGCCATGGAGCACACCTTGGGACTCCACTGCTAGCCAGAACCAGGTGTGGCCTCGGACCCACTTGGAGACCAGGGCGTGGGCAGTGGACGGGACAGGGCAGGCGGGAGAGGGGCGTCCGGGCAAGGAGCCTTCCAGTAAGGGAAACTGAAGAAGGCAGGAAGGCAGGGCTGCAGCAGAGGCGGCCGATGGGCATCTTCCACCTCCACCCACTCAGGCTCCCCTCCTCCGGCCCTGGGAGGAGAGATGGATGAGCAGGGCTTCCCTGGCTCACAGAGGCCTGCCCAGCGCCCACTGCCTGGCACCCTCAGTCTCCAGGAACCGCACTTGGACTCCGAGCGTGTTCCGTGTGGGGCTGAGAACAGGTTCGTGTCATGGGTGACCCCTGGAGCCACCTGCACAGAAACCTAAGGTGAGAGAATGTGAGGATGGCCGCTCCTTCTCAGGTTGTGGGGGCCGAGAGGAGATCCTGCCAGACCACATGGCAATGCCCTGTCCCTGCGCAGGAGCATCAGGACGGAAGGATGAAACATTCCAGCACTTGAGTCACCCGCCAAGGTTGTCCTCACTGGCCCATTATCCAGGCCAGAGATGCCTGGGCACCCAGGACGCCCGGGAGCACCAGTTAATGTCACTAGACAGCCACAAAGATGGGATGGAGCAGCAAGAGAGCACAAAGACCTGTCTGCAGATGACACTGCGGTCCCAGGCGAGACACAGTCACCAGGGCTTCAAGACAGACGCCCAAAGCCTGAGTGGAGGTTAAACCACATCCCCAGGCCCGAGGTCCTGGTCAAAGGCTGTTTCTCTAAAGCATCACACAGGACATCCCACCCAAGTCCCAAAGGGAGTAAAATAAAGACCCAAGAGCCTGCCTGTCTCATCATCTGAGTTCTAAGACCTGGTCGCACAGATGCAACAGAGAACCCCGATGCCCACGTGCTTGTGGGAAGCACTGAGCAGGCTAAGAGAGAACATGTGGCACCTTCCAGCGCTGGTCCCTTATTCCGCGCATCTTCACTGGGCACCAGGTACACGCAGGCCCTGCGGTGCCTTGCACTTGGACTTCCCAGCCTCCGGAGCTGCAGTAACAAACCCCTCCTGCTCATGAAGCACCAGTCCGTGGGGGCCGCGTGGAGATGGAGGCAGAAGCTGAAGGGAGGTGGCCACAGCCCAGGATCACCTGGCGCCCCCAGGAGGAGGCAGGAAGGATCCTACGTGGGAGCCTCTGGAGGGAGTGTGGCCCTGCCCACACATTGCCGTTGGGTTTCTGGTCTCCAGAACTGGGAGAATAAACTCCTGTTGAGTTAAGCCCCTCAGTCTGTGCCAGTCTGTCATGGCAGCCAGTGCACACTGATGTACCAGGTGAGACCAGGAAGGTTAGCACCCTGCACAGAGGGAACAGTATGCAAAGCCACCCAGGCGGCAGCGCAGAAAGTCCAGAGGCTGGACGGGGCAGAGGGTGAAAGGGGGCTGTATTCCAGAAGCTGCTGGAGCTTTACAAAGGGGGCTGCCTGGATGACACCTGTCTGCTTTGATACTCATTCTGGCCTCAGTTGGTGTGCACTCGGGCAGACATGCGTACACAGTGGGGACACTGCCCTCAGCAGGGAGTGTGTTAATCTAGGGAAGGTCAGACTGTATTCACTTGCTAAGTGGCTGTCTCTGTAGCAGATCAAGAAGCCTTTGGAAGATAACAGAGGTTTTTTGATGTCCTTGGCATAGGGAAAGAGCCATTACACAGGACACAGAAACACTATCCCTAAAGGAAAAGATTCCTAAATGGCACCAGATTGAAATTAAGAACTTTTGTTCATCAAAGAAATATCATTAAAAGAGTGAAAAGGCAACCCTTGGGGCAGGAGAAGATATTTGCTATACAGGACAAACATCGGCTCGTCTCCAGCATACATAAAGAACTTCTACAGGTCAACACGAGAGAGAGCAAACTTGACAGAGAGACGGTGGGAGACGAGAGCAGGCGGCGCAGGAGGAGGGTGTCCAGATGCCCAGCACACGTACGAGAGGCTCTCAGCTCAGGAGTTTAGCAAAGAAAACTCAAATGAAACACCAAATCAGATACTACCACACACCTTCCCAAATGGTTAGAAGATTTTTAAAAGGCTGACGGCAAGAAGTGCGGGCAAGGATGTGGAGCAACAGAGACTGCTGTCGTCGCAGCTGCCTCTCTCCCCTTTGAAAACTGCTTGGAATTATCTACCGAGTTTAAAGATGCGCACGACCTAGGACCCAACGACTCCACTTCAGTGTTTACACAGACATCTGCCCATGTGCCCAAAGAACTACAGAAAGGTTCAAGGCAGCTTCATTAGTAGTTGCCAAAAAAGGAAAATAACCCAGTCACCCACCTACCGACTCCACGATGGCCTAGTGTGGTGGTGCGTTCGCAGACGGACACGAGACAGCACCACAGAGCAGCCGCTCAGTCGTTGGACCGGCACAGCGGGGCGCGTGCTGTGTGACTCCATGTATATAAAGACTAAAAACACAAGCCAGACTAACCACAGAGCTCAGGGATATATGCTGAGGTCGCAAAACGGTAATGATGTGCGAGACCCCACCCCAGCTCCCTGGGGTCACGGGAGGAGGGCAGCCCGGAACAGCTGGCATGACAGACTGTGACGGGTGGCCAGGCCCAGACCCAGAAGGTAACCTCAGGAACACAGTGGCACTGGGCACCTGGCAAGGGCGGGGTGGGAGAAGCCTGGCGGCAGGAGTGAGGCTGAGACAGGCTTTGGGATGCACCCTCCCCATGTGTCTCTGCCATGCCTGGGCTCCTGGGCACTGAGAGGTGCATGCCTGGGGGCGGGTGTCGAGCCCCAGCAGAGAAGGGGCTGACGTTGCAGAGATGTTCTCACCACCCTTGCTGAGGGACAAAGGGATCCGGCACTAGTGGTGGCCTTTGGAGAAGTGGGGACCAGGTGTGCAAAGCAGGGACAGTCACCCCAAGGAGCAGCCCCTGGCGGGCAGGTCACCTGTGAGAGCTCCATGGCCACACAGCGGTGGCCCGGGCACACAGGAGGAGCTGAGTCGGAGCGCGAAGGGCCTGTTGGGGTCTGGACCGCACTCCCTGGGTCTTGAGCCAGCAGCACCACTTCTGAGTGGGGGGGCTCTGGCCTGCTTCTGGGCGGGGAGTTGGCGTGGGTGGGGGCCGGTAGATGGTGGTGAGCGCCAGGAGTGAGTGCCACACACCTCTGCAGACAGGGCAGCAGGCTCGGGGAGCAGGCCCATGTCAGACGTGAGGGCGCTTGCGCCGGACCCCTGGGTTTGGAGCCACATCTGCACCCCCATGTGAGGCTCAGCCCTCCCGCCTCAGTGATGCACCAGCCAATGGAGGCGGCAGGTGGGGGTGTGGGGTTGTTCGCATTCCCGGGGAAGGGGCCACGCGGCTCACTCACCGGGCGCCTGGCTGGGCAGTTTGTGAACAAACGGTGGGTCAGGGGCTGCGGGTTTCAGGAGCTGGGCGATGTGGCCTGTTACTCCATGTGCTCTGGCAGGATCACACGGAGCCAACACGGGGCGACCCGCTCACCATGCCAGGAAATCAGAGACTCCATCGGGGAGCGATGCGTCCTTCCCTTCTCTAAGCCTTAGGAGGTGCCCAGGGAGGGAAGGGGCTCCGGGACCCAACCTCCCTTTTTGCTTCTAATTTGTAAACAGTTGGTGTGAAGGAGATCCTCTGAGCACGAGCCCACACTTTCCACTACAGAGGAGGGTGGGCCAGCCTGTCTGAGCTTACAGGGCTTGCAGAAAACGTTTGGGTACAAGGCAAAAAACATGTTTTCTTATACTCTTTTGAAAGATTTTGTATATTTCTATCCCAAAGGAGGTCCTGCATTTAAACATTTAAACATTAAATTACAGCTCATGACTGAGGTGTCCTTGGGTGCCATTGTGCCATTAAAGGGGAAATATGGAACCCCATATTCCCATATCGGAGACAAGATCTGGGATAGCTGCTGTTTCTGGTTGCCTTTCTGCTAACGGGGCAGCGGGCACCCTCCTGTGGGGGGTTGCCCTTCCCCTGATGTACCCAGGGGCACTGACCAGGCCCCTGCACCTGCCCCCACCCCACAGGACCACGCAAAGCCCTTCCCAACGTGCAAATGCTGCAGGAGCTTCCCTAGGAAGAGGTGCCACCATGGCACACTGAAGCCCTGACTTCGTGACCGGGCGCGGTGGCTCAGGCTTGTAATCCTAGCACTCTGGGAGGCTGAGGCAGAAGTATTGCTTGAGCTCAGGAGTTCGAGACCAGCCTGAGCAAGAGCAAGACTTTGTCTCTACTAAAAATAGAAAAATTAGCTGGGCGTGGTGTCATATACCTGTAGTCCCAGGGAGGCTGAGGCAGGAGGACGGTTTGAGCCCGCCAGTCTGAGGTTGCAGTGAGCTGTGATGACACCACTGCACTCCAGCCCCGGCCACAGAGTGAGACTGCCGGGAGGGGGGGGAAAAAAAAAAAAAAAAAAGCCCTGACTTCAGCATTATACAACTCATCAATGTAACAAAAGCACATGTACCCCCTTAATATTTTCAAATAAAAATTATTTTTTAAAAAAGAGGTGTTGCTGAGGTGAGACACCTAGGTGGGGGGTGTCCTAAGTGGGGGTGTCCTAGGTGGGGGTGTCCTAAGTGGGGGTGTCCT